>LBNU01006141.1:14917-28981 GCA_014162995.1 Artemisia annua | reverse complement strand
TATATATATATATATATATATATATATATATATATATATATATATATATATATATATATATATATATATATATATATATATATATATATAGTGTAACTTTATTTTCAGAACCCTGTTAAGTGCAAGAACTGCGAGAACCCAATCTAAACCATCTATTTTTTGATCAAACGGTTATAAATGATGGTGGCACAAGTGTAATATTTTCAAAATCATGTAACTTCTCGTAAATGGTGGAAGGGTAGTATTGGAACTTTTCATTAACATATCAGGTCCTAAATTAATGCAAGTTAAATGGAAAAAAATAAAAAAATAATAAAATAATCACATTCTCATCTTTTTCTCTCACACACGCTCCCTCCCCCTCATCTAAACCTAGCCGCTCCTCTGCCTCCCTCACCTGAAGATCAATTCGACGCCCCCAAATATCCGATCTGTGAAACATACACCGCGAACCACTGTTTTTTTCCCAGTCGTGGTGGTTCTGTTTTGTCGTTGCATTTTTCCAGTGGCGGCTACGATGTGGCGGTTGCGTTTTTTTCCAGCAGTGTAAAGCCAAATGGAAGAATCTTGTCACATTATAAGGTTTGTATTGTGCGTTTTCAACGGTATGTGTGTGGGTTTTTAGATCAAGATTTTTCATATGATATTTCAAATCTATCTATTGTAGGGGTATTGAATTATGTTAGATCTGAATGAATAAGTCATGAACTCATGATGATCTTGTGATGGTATATAAATAAAGTTTGAATTTTTATTATTATCTATATGGGAATCAAGGTTTGTACGAATTGATATTATAAGTTCATTGGTTTAGTTGGATTTTATTTTGGTAATCAAAACCAATGGCTTTACTTGTTTGATGATTGTTATGTCATATTTGGATGTGCTTGTAAAATGATTGATTAGGGTAATAAGTTTTGTTTTGTGAAAGTAATGACTTCTTTTCAACTTTAACAGCCACTTAAATTTTGGCAAAGTTTAAGAGTCAAAGTTCCCTTTAGTTTTCTCGCGGTGTAACTTTTATTCTGGTGTTCATGCATATGTTGTTAGATATAATGTTGAATGCATGTGCGAAATGCCGAAATATGACTTAAAGGGTGTTTGGATAACTTATTCAAATAACTTATGTTTATTAGAAAAAGAGGCTTATTATCTTATAGTTTTTTCAAACACAATATATCATACACTGTTTTGATTAGAAACATATATGTTTACGTACAAAACATATGTGTTTGTGTTTGGATTATAAAACATACATGTCGATCTATGCGCCTATATTGTTCAGTTCCGTGAAAGGTAAGCTGTTTTATTATCTAATCCTTTACTTCATAAAAGGATGTACTATAATTCATACAAATGTAATAGATTAATTGTTGTTTTAAATTTTAGGCACGGCTAATGATTTTGAATTTTAGGCCCTAGATTAATTGTTGTAGTTGGTCGTGTTCTCCTTGAGTGTTGATATAACAAGTGAGGGCTGCTCGAAAGAGACACGGGGAATAAGAAAAATTCAACGGTATGGGTGTTTGTCTTCGTCATTCATGTACCGCGAGACTGGACGATGTGATAATAACTGTTGTTCAAACAAAGACCAGGTAGCAAATTGGATTAAAGTTGTGATGACCTGTTAATAACAATCATTCTTAAATTACTATATTTGTTTTTTCATGTCTAGATTAAACTTGGATTTCATGTTTGAACATACTCGTTTTTCAGTGAACATACTTGTTTTTTACATTGAACATGGCTGTTTTTCATGTGTAGATAATGCATGTCTAGATTAAACGTGGAATTCGAACATACTTGTTTTTTACATTGAACATGGCTGTTTTTCATGTGTAGATAATACATGTCTAGATTAAACGTGGAATTCGTGTTTGAACATACTTGTTTTTTCGGTGAACATACTTGTTTGAACATACTTTTTTTTAGGGGTGAGCATGGTTCGGTTTGGCTCGGTTTTTGTATAAAACCGAAACCGAACCGAAATATTTCGGTTTTTTATTTTCAGAAACCATTCGGTTTCGGTTTTGTGTCGGTTTGGTTTTTTCGGTTGTCGGTTTTTTTCGGTTTGGTTTTTCGGTTTTTTCGGTTTCCATACGATCTTTCGAGCTTTGCTTTTTCAAAGTAGATTTGACATATGTCATAAAATAACACCTTCACAGCTTTAGAGAAACAATCCAAACAACCATTAAGAAAAACAAAAAACACAATAATGACGATAAGAAACAAATGACCATATTAAATCCTGAAAAAGAGTTGTTTAGAGCAACACAATAATAACAATAAAAACCTAATAAAAACAGAAAACACCCTAGAAGAGAACTTATTATCCGTCCTAAATGACATGTTCAAGAAGCATATGAAACAAAGAGTAGTTACTCGACATGATATAGTTAAATGTCGGTCTTAGATGCATTTTGACTTTAAATGTCGGTTCGGTTTCTATTGGTCGGTTTTTAATGCTAAAACCAAACCGAACCAAAAACTTCGGTTTTTCAAAATATAGATACCGAACCGTCGGTTTTTCAATCGGTTTCGGTTTTTTTGGTTTCGGTTCTTCGGTCTTTTTCGGTTTAGGTTCGGTTTTTTGGTTTCTTGCACACCCCTACTTTTTTTTAGTACACATTTTGGTTTTCAAAGAACATACATGTTATTCATTGAACATACTTGTTTTTACATGCATTGAACATGGCTGTTTTGTTATAAATTGTGCCTATGCGTTTTAGATTGTGCATGTGTTATCTTTTTAGATTGTGCATATGTGTTATCTTATTTGTTGTGATTAATTTTTGTTTCCTATTTTTGTAGTTTAATTGTTTTTGTGTATGCTTTTTTCAGATTGATGAAGATAATCATCATTGAAGACCTAGAAGTTGATGAACACATATGTACATGAAGATAATTTGCGATTTTTGAAGAGATGTGATTATTGTATATGTGTTTTTTGTACTTGTAATTAAATGAAATGTAACATATAATTAAATCAATCTTGTTTGTTCTTATATAAAGGTCTATGTTCCTTGATTTATGTTTTAACTTTCAAAGAAAATAATGGCTAGGCAAAAGTATTTGTAGATTAATAAAAAAGTGTAAAAAGGTAAATACTAAAAACATATGTAAATTGACATTATTTATAAAACATACATGCACCTAGTCTTTTTCAAAAGTATTTGTAGATTAATAAAAAAGTGTAAAAAGGTAAATACTAAAAACATATGTAAATTGACATTATTTATAAAACATACATGCACCTAGTCTTTTTTCAAATAACGCATGCTGGAAGAGAAAAAAAAAAAAAAAAAATATATATATATATATATATATATATATATATATATATATATATATATATATATATATATATATATATATATATATATATATATATATCCCAACAAAAACAAAATTACACACACAACCACAACTCTCATAGCTGGGTCAGCTGGGTCGTCTGAATGACCAGTTCTCTTAAAAAAAATGCTTAGGACGCGTCTTGCGAGGGTGATGGTAATAGAGTTGAACGCGTAGTAAGGGTGGAAGACGCGTTTTCTTCCCCTTATTACCGGTTACCACTAGTCTTACGGTAATACTTTTTTGTTAAAAACTTATTCAACCTTCTATTATACCATTAAAATGTACAAAAAGTTAAACTTTTGAGAAATCATCCAATTAAATTGGTGCATAAAAAATGAAGCCATTATTGAGCATTTTCGTTGTAAGATAATCGGTCTGTATTTTGATACCTTTATGAAATTTCTCTTTTATGGAACAATACTGATACATCCTTTATCATATACTCGAGCCATATTTGGTTACTTGATGAGTAAACCTTAGGCCAAAAATCATACCGCAATACATATGAAGTCTAATAAATCACTAGCCTTTCTCGGTTCTAGATTGTATTATAAAAGTAGGTGACCCAAAGGAGTTGCAACTTATGGCTTTTGAACTTTAGACCTCATATTTAGATTCCTAATCGTTTTCCTAGCTCTAACGGTGAACGATCGTTAGATACTTCGAAAGCACGTAATCTGTGAACATGGTGCGAGTAAAAGGTTTTGTGTGGGCATACAATAACAAACTATATGGAATGTACAGGCATATGCATCTAAACAACATTCAAACTATATACACCACTTTCCACCAAAATCAAGTCGGAGCATTCATAAATTGACAAATTGTTTCCCTTTCCGGACGTCCCACACTTCAGCCACATGACATGTCGCCAAAGCCAACTTGTGTCGATATCATGATTTGATGTAGCAACCTTGAATTTATATACAGTAGGAAGAATGAGTAACACTCACGAAACCTTCTATGTTACGGAATTACTTCGGTTGTTTATTGAACTTTCAGAAAACATGTATTCTTTCGGCAAATATTGTGATAATCCAAAACAAAACCGTAGCAAACTTGCAGCGAACAGAAAACACATGAACCAGGAATGACATGCATATCAAACCTTGTGAAATAATGTTACACAGACTTCAAATTCTTTAATTTGCCATACACAAAAAAGATGGAGACACTATATCTTAAAGCAGATATATAACCACCAATAATATCACCTTTAAGGATGTAACGTTAATGGTAGCAATGCAAATACTCAAGGACCACATCGCTTTGTAAAAATGATCAGTAGACTTCAACATGCCATTGCTTGTTCTTCTTTAGTTGGGAAAGTTTAGCTTCCCAGCTCTCCCCTCTTCCCTCCGCAACCCTTTTAAGCGTATCTTGGATCCCGGGCATCATCCCTTTAAGTCCACAGAAATAAATGTGAGCTCCTTCATCCAACAGCTTGAATACCTCATCGCTGTATTCTTCAATTTTATCCTGAACATACATCTTCCCTCCTGTCTTGTTCTTTTGCTCTCGGCTAAGAGCTCGATCATATCTGAAGTTACCAGGGTAATCTTCAAGATACTTGCTGAATTCACTGTCGTAAAGGAGACTGTCATTGTTGGCTACCCCGAGGAATAGCCAGGCTAGACCATTGAACTTGTAATTAGGTACAGATTCCATGAACATGCGCCTGAGGTACCCCCTGTATGGAGCTATTCCTGTACCAGTAGCAATCATGATGTGGGTTGCGTTTGGGTCATCTTCAGGTAAAAGCATAATCTTTCCAGATGGACCTGCCAAAGTAATTGCATTATACTAGACCCTCTTTAAATGAATACATGTATGTTACAGAATTAGAAGAAAATATACCTGTTATTTTAACTTTGTCTCCGGGCTTTGAGTCGCAAAGGAAGTTGCTGCACACACCATTCTTAGAAGGATCTTCTTTACCTGTCTCGGGATCATAATAGACAGCACGTCTAACACACAAACTAGCTGTCTTTCCATCAAAAGAATCACCATACCTTGTAGATGCAATGGAATAAAGACGGACATTATGAGGGGCCCCAGGTTTCTTGGGGTTCTCACCCTGTTATCAGAAAACCAACACAAAATGAATGTCCCCAAAATCCTGTCTTATACAAAATAGCATTAAAGAACCAAAGTAAACAAATAGAGTTTGTTTGATATATAGAAAGGTTAGACTTACAGGGGGAATTACACCATAACTTTGACCTTCCCAATAGGGAACATTACCACCATGATCAATCACAATATGACAAGTCTCTCCAGGAGCTTTTGGGCCTACAATTCTTTCGACAGAGACAATGGTCGCCGTGTATGGTTCCTTGGGCTTGTATGTGTTCAAAGGAGGTTCTTTTGCGTCTTCAAGATGTAAAGGGGACACTGAAACCTTAGAACCACTCACTGCTTGTGGGGTTGACATCGAAACTATGGATTGATATCTTGATCGTGTATTCCTCATTTTTAGCTCCAAAGATGATAAAGATGTCCATGGTTTATCAGAAGAAAAGTTAATCTTCTGGGTCTGCAACAATATCAGATGCAGCTTTTTCAATGGATACACATGATATCAGCAAAAAAAGGTTAATTTCTTTACAGGTTATTGAATATTAGTTTTTCATAAGAATTTACTGGTGACACGCCAGTAGATAATTGACAAACGACAATCACATTACAGTATAAATTAGCTAACCAAGTTATACGGAGATGATTTTACATAATCATGTTTTGCTGAAGTATGTTAAGAAGTGAATTAAATGACAAAGTACCAGAAACTGTTCTTTTAGTAAGAAAATCAATCGATGATGAAACATAAAAACTCCCTTCTAACTATAATTTTACCATTTAGACATTCCTGCTTGTCGATATCCACCAGCACCAAACGTATTTTTGCATACATCACTCACTTGAGTGATGAATAATAGCAAAGTTCTGAATTTGCATGACATATTACCAAGACCCTTGTAGTTCTCTACAGTTAGTCCCCAATATCTTTGAAACTTATCACGCAGACCCCTTAAATGCCTTAAAGTGTCTACAAAATATATATATATATATGCCAGTGATAGTGATTTTCCTTCTTCCCTACTTGAATATTTTGTGCCGGGTCTGATAACTGATTTTTTGAAATGCCACATAAGGGATTTTGCTCAAAATTTTCATTTGGCAAGTGTGGGCTCTAAAGATGAAGTTTGAAAATAAAAAATAAAAAAATGTGACAACTAACAGATAATGAAAAAACTGTAGGGTAAATGGACGAGGTTTTCCTTGTTAGGCTACCCAAGGAGGGCAAGTCTTTGACTCAAATGTACGCGGCCTAACCGAGGTATGACAAATACTGAAATATATGTGAATTATACAAGAAACTCATTTTCGTCTGTATAGTGTATATGAATGCCATTTTTGTCAATTACTGACTATTTTGTTCAAACTTGATAAAGTGCATCATGTGTTCTACTTCATGTTTTCCAGCAACCACAGGATCTGGGATGAGGGGTAATGCTTTATTACTATAAAGTACTATATACATACTGTACTAGATTAGTCTTTGAATATTACATTAACATAAGTATTGTGTAGATTTAAAACTATTGGCTCGAATTTGTGTCCAGGCCAAAAATACAATATGAGCATAACTAACTAAACATATCATGACAAAATCAATGACGCCAATATCAAACTAGCTCATGGATTGCAGCATGACTTGCCAGAAACACATCCATAACGGGAAAACTAGGAAAGTCCGAGCACATGTAACTGTTCTGTCATATGACTAATTTCCATCTCACTGGCAAATCTCAACAAACAAATTGGATTTTGGCATGCCATGAAGAGTGAGATCATGTGTTCAAGGCGAGCAATGAAAAACATCACTTTACAAGACCTGATGTATTACATACAAGATGCACTGAAATTGTAACATATATAGATTAATCCAAATCAGTAAGTTTTTCTCCATATTTCTTTTCGAAAACAATTTTACAGATTAAAAAAATCTACGCTGCAATAAGTGTAAGAACAAACCTTAAAAATTGATTTGTGAAGTGAGGTGTCGCCGTTAAGAGGGGCAGCGACTGAGCACTGCATATTACAATCAGAAAGCACAAATTAAACTCACTAATAATAAGATTTACTGTACCAAAAAATAAAATAAAAATAAAAAAAGGTTAGGCCTTACCTGAAATCCAAAGGCAGCAGCCATGATCAGATCAAATCAAGCAACCCTTCTGCCAGGCCAATTATATACATACATTAGAAAAACACATGTCATAGGAATTAAATTTAATATAGCAACTCAAAAAAGTTTCTCATAAATTATATTTGTTGGCAACATAAATTTAGTTGAAAAATAACATACGGGTTAAAATTTCATGTCATTTTCATACTAGCACTAAAAGTTAGAAAAAAAATAAAATAAAATGAAAACTGTCTAGCTAGCTACAAATAGTAATACAAACAAAAAATGAATCAACAGAAAACGCTTAACGATGATAATATAAGAGTTTGGTACACATATAAACCGAATCAACAGAAAACGCTTAATACAAATGATGATCACCTGAAACAAAGGAAGGTCAAAATGATTCAGTTTAAGATATGAAAGAAACCCTTTGAAGTTAGACAGGACAATAGATGCTACTGGTGTATGTGTACATCTTGCATAGGAATAATATTAAAATAATATTGTCGTTGTCCGGTGCCTACTTTTGTTAATATTAAAAGGTGCCCATGAAAACGGACAATAAGTTTTTTTTTTTTNTTTTTTTTTTTCTTCTCTCTCTCTCTCTCTCTCTCTTTCTCTTTTCTTTTCTTTTCTTCTTCTTCTCCTCTCTCATTCTCAACATAAAAATACACTGTTGGCCTCTAAACTTTCCAGAAAACATCGTCATGGACCCTAAGTTTGCAAAATCGTCGTGGTGCATCTAAAACCCATGTTTTTTAGGCCGATTGCGTCCTTTGACTTGTAATTCTAAGGTCAACGTCCATTTTGAGTTATATCATCAAGAGTATAATATACCAAACACACTCTTCACCATATGTTAGTTAAATCTAACCCAAACACCTTTAACATCATCATTATGTGCCTTAGTTGTTTCCCTGCAGTTACTATTCATCACCACGTTGTGAGCTAGCAAGCGCTTCAGCTACGGTTCTTGTATCTGTTGTCTCAACATCTACAATCAGATCAAAAGAGAAGGTTAAGATCTCGGTAAGTAAGAAGTTACTAAATTAAATCATGACTAAAATACACCGTTGGTCCCTAAACTTTCCCAAAAATGTCACAGGGCCCCCAAACAACCGCTAAACTACATAGTGCATATAGCATTGTTATGCCAAACTCTCCTACAATGGTCTGTATATAGCATTTTTAGAATACTTTGTCTGCCAGCAAGTATGTACATACCATTTACAATGATCATGAACCTGGATATCCATAATTGTGCTTGACTTGGTATAGTCAAATGCATCTATATTTAATACTACATCACAGTGGAAATTTAAATGTATTCATATTTTCAACAAATAATGGGGAACCGAAGAGTCCAAAAATGCTTCTAAAATTTAATACAGATTTTTCGTTTTCCTCATTATTTGTGTATAAATTGGTTCTATAAACATGTTGCTGCATACCAATCTTATATGATCAACCTCAAACACATCAATCACATTCACTTGTAATCATGTTGTCCGGAAACAAAAGAGCAATAGGTGCAGATGCTATCGAAGACAAAGAATTGAGCAAAAGACCAAGTATTGAAGGCAGCAGAAAACCCTTTATTATCTAACCAACAACAATCGCCCAAAGTTGAAGGTGATGAAAGCTGCTACTATCAACTAGAAGCTGTGTTGGAACAAGAATGGAAGGAGGAAGATTAAAAGGAGAAGGAAGAAGCAAAGGAGCAGGAAGAAGGAAAGGAGGAGGCAGAAGGAAACCATGCTGAAGTGGAACAAGGAAGGCATGCTGCAGCGGTAGAGGAGCATTGAAAAGAGATGGCTACAATTAGGAAATTAGAAAAAAAAAATTGATCAAAAAACAAAAAATGATGAATGTTTAGAAACATTCCGTTATGATAATTGGTGTGTTTCGAAAGCTTTAAATTTATATGAGTAGTTTACCGATTCCTCAATACACAAAACACATATGGGTAAAAGTTTAACCCCCGTTTATAGTAAAGGTTTAGGCAAGACCAGGTCGTCACAAGAGAGGTAATTGTTTCTTCTGTTAGTTTTGAATAACAAAATTAGATTTCAATGATCGTCACTTATCACTAAAACCGTTTTTGTTTGATTTAAGATTTTTGAAATGTTTTGCCAAATTATTTTAAAGGTATGTTTGTCCAAGGCTGAGCACATGAGATAAACAAGCACAAGTATCATAGAAAGTACATGGACAAGACATAGAAGTGAAGCATGACGGGTAATCATGTAAACTAGTATATCTACTTTATGTAAAAATATCTCCTTTAGGCCTTTGATCCTAGATATAAAAAGTGCATAAAGCATGGTCCATGTATAAAGTATTAAGCATGCATTTCCTCTAGTCAAGTCGTTAGACATGAGACTAGCCCTTAAACATGTCATAGTCCAGGTTAACATTTGTTTTACTATCCAATTCTCACAAGCATAACAATGATTCGTTATAGACAGACGATTCATAATATAATCAACACAAATGCATCTTTCGACCTTTAAACAATCGTAATGATCAATCAAGACAAATGGTAAAAGACTAAACAATCACATCTCAAATGCACATGTAATAGATTCAGAATTCATGATACAAATCTTAGTTTAACTCATGGCTAAAGTGCCTTAAACAAACATAAAGTTAGTACTCCATATTCATAATAAAGTAAACAAAGTAAACAAGTATTATCATCTTTAGAACGAATTTATACCAAAGTAACAAGTATGCTCACGTTCCAATATAGTTCTCCCAAGGTTTCTACTACCTCCAACTCTTTAGCTAGCGGTTTTTGGTGCAAAACCACTACTAACTTTTTATGGTGATCAAGAGATGTTTCTTGATTGATGGTGTGTGTAATACTCCGAATTCAGCTCCTATTTATAGTTGAAATGCAACCCTAATTCGTCCCTGGTGAGTAATGATAGGCAAGTGATCGGCTATATCATTGATGTAGCTCTTTAATGGAGAAGTATAACTGCCAGGGAAAGTACGCCGCACAACCAGTATAAAATCGACGGGCTTCTCTTCGCGTAACCGGCGTTCATGTAATATAAGGCCGGCGTACTTCAATGTTTGACTCGTAGTTGCATAGTTGACCAAAGGTGCCCGTAAGCGGCACGCTTTCTTCTTAAGATCGGCGTGCTTTTGTCCAAACTATGTATGAATATCTTAAGTTTCTTAAAGTCATTCGTTTATTGTACTTCTCGTGTCTTTCCTTCAATCCTTAGTCCTGCATGTTCATTCATGTACTAAGTACCAAAAGTCCTACAAATAAGGGTATTTTACTATATAATTTACATAATATCATAGGTATAAATATGTATATACGAGACTCATCAAATCCCCCATGCTTAAACTAATGCTTGCCCTCAAGCATAAAAAGAAAAATGTTTTTAAAGTCGAGTCTCATGTAAGTTTCAAATATATATTTTTGTGTATCCAAGACAACCAATGAGTTAGAATAACATGACATGCTCCTCACGAATGTGTATATTTTCTAAATTCACTCAAGCACTCATATCAAATGTATTTGGTATAGTTCCACTCTCATAGCTCAGTCATAACTCACAGATTTACCATATGTTTGTAAAATAAACAAAACTACACCGACGTAGTGTAAGCACCAAGTATAAATATTAAAGAGGACTTTTATTCGGGTTATATCGTTAGGTTACGGGTTTATAAGGTATGGATAAGTCATGGGAATTATTTGTCTGAAATTGGTGTAAAAAGAAAAACGCCGGGAATCATAATCTTCTTTATTCTTTCTCTTTCATAACTTTTTTCATCACTTTTCTTTTTTCTTATACTTCTTTTTCACTTTCTTTTCTCAACCACATTATAACAAACATAAAGCGTGCACTCTTCATACTTATCGTAATTGGTATATAACCATCTTTGTTTCTCATATTCATTCTCATAAAGCAACATATTTTTGTTGTTTTCTCGGTGGATAATAGAAACAAAAAGTTAAGGCTCAAATAGGTGTAACTAAGGGATAATAGCACTAAAAGTGAGTGCTAAACGGGTTAAATTTTTATTTAGTAAAACGGATGGCTTATATATGATCTAATTCCTAATTTTTGCCTCTTATCACATAAAAATACTTATATCACACGAATGTGATCTTACTGCGGTCTCATAATGATTTCAAGTACAAGTTCTAGAATCACATAAATTATCAGCACACTCATAAACAAAGAAATCAAGCATAAAAGATATATGCCGATATAGATAGGCTCGAAATCCTCACATTTTCGGTGGTAATGGGTATAAAATGTGCAAACAATGTTATCAATCCCGATTCAGATTACTTATGATTTTTTTGGATACGTTTTTTTCTAAAAACCAGTTTCAAATACTAATAATTTACCAATTTTATACCCCCGTAAGCGGGGTACATTACTAGAATGTCCGTCAGTTTTTATTTATATGTACGACAAACATGCACTAAAAGCGGCGGTTTTCTACCAAATTGTCTTAACAGAACGTTCAAAATACTACATACTAATATAGGTATTACTTTATTTTTCAAGTTATCTTCCCCCCCCCCACCAATACTTAAATTAAGCATTGTCCCTAATGCTATAAAATTTAAAACAAAGTATAACGGGAAAGATAAAGAATAACGGTACTTCCCGGGTATGCTTTGATATTTCTCGAGAATTCTCCACATTCTTGTCCATCTTTTGGACCAATTTCTTTTCCTGCACATACACATCATGCAACAAAACATATCACAAATTGGTAATGTGCACTTGGCACATTACATTAGTCATTAGTTATTAATATAGATAATATTAGTTAAATACGTATAACTTTAATTTTTATTCATTCGTTAACTAGTTATTCTCGTTTTTACTTATTGTTGTGCCAAATCACGCGTGCAATATTCTAGGCCACGGTAAATGCTCCCGAATAATAAATAAAGGATAAAAGAAATAAATATCTAGGAATCCGAATTTACGAGTTGTCACAGTTTTTGTTTTAACATTATAGCTTAATAATAGTTTAATTTACCTGTTCTGTGACTCTGCAGAAGAAATTAGTGAAGCAACCGTTGCTCTCAAAGTAGCTTTCTTGGTACAACCTTTTTGTTGAAGCAACCTTTGGCAATTGCCATTTCTTGTTACAGTAACTCGAATTCCACTTCATCCCTTGCCTTATTCCTAATTAGACAACATAAAGAAAACATGATTCTAACAGACATAACCATAAAATTCAATACCTTTATATAATTCATAATAATAATGAAAAGTTCAAAATAATAAAACCAAACACTCACAATTAGGAGGGGCAAGGTGATTTTCACTTCCATATTTTGTATTAACTGTCATAAAATGCATTACTCTATAGTAGTATATGTACTTGCAAAATGTAACGTTTAGTCAAGAAATATTTTCACCTTCCAAATAATAGCATCAAAGATGAAAGTAAACGTACATGAGTTGCCAGTTGTAGGAAAAATGCAAGGACCGTCATCGGCATGTTCATTAGTATCAGAATATCATCTATCTTTCTTTTCCCTTTTATCAACTGTTAAACCATTCACGACAGATTGACGTCTATTGTCATTGTTTACAGAATGGTGAAAAATGACAATTACACAAACAAAAGCACCACAATTGACCAGCTTGAAACACAAATATGAACATTGAAACGAAAGTGAACAAATACAAACCTGTAATTCAACAAATTCAACGGAGGAATCATCATATATGACATCATCCATCTTTTTTATTTTTTTATTTTTTTTATTTTATTTTATAAGGAATCATCATGTGCTCCATTCCCTACAAATGCCAATTACACAAACACAATTTATCAAACAGGGGGTGTGCATAAAAAACACGCATAGAATCAGGAATCCTAAAACACAACCTGAACAACCATATCAAACTGATATTATATCATTAACATATAAGGGATTGAGTCCTAAAATTTAAGGGGGAGTAATGGAAGACAGACGGTTGTAGAGTCAAACGATGTGGAGTCCTTAAATGTACTTACATGGTATGAATGATTGCATATAAATGAGTCCTTAAGTACAACTGTTTCCTCACTATTTGAGTCCCTAAATTTAATGTGGAATATTCAAGATACTCAAGATATTTGAGTCCCCCATTTGGGCATTAGAGTAACAAGATAGCAATGCTCGGAATCAATGCAGCTCATAATAACTAGTACAATCTAAAAAGGAGATGAAGTGCAAGGTTGCCCGAATTGATTCACATAGCATTCTCAGTAGTAGAATTAAAAGGGTCGGTTGGATGAAGTGCAAGGGTTGCGAGGAAGGGTTGCAAGAACACATTAATGAAGTTGCGTAACCAATTCATGGCCTATATTAAACCGGACCAAAATCAACATTATAGTATGTACATTGAGAGATGATCACACACTATTTAGATCTTTGATTTGGTTGGTAGCAGCTATGTAAATTCTCTTTTGCAACATTTTGGAGGATGATTCACATCTTTTAGATCTTTAGTGTCGACAAGGAAACTGCT
>LBNU01006140.1:36253-68721 GCA_014162995.1 Artemisia annua | reverse complement strand
GCTTCAACGCTGTCTCATCGAGCATGTTTGGCATCAACAACAATGGGAAGAATATCAACGGAATAGGAATAATTAGTATCGTATGTTTTTTTAGTATCGTGTTTTTTATTTTTTATTTTTATTTTATTTTTATTTTTTTTAGTTCCGTCCCGAAAAAATCCACGGATTCTTAAATAATCCCGTGGGATTCGAAAAAGACGATTTTTTTTTTCAAAATTTCCTCCAGAAAAATCCCACGGATTCGTAAAGAAATCCCACAGAATCGTAAAAAGATGATTTTTTTTCTTCAAAATTTCGCCAGCCAAAATCCACGGTATTCGTAAGAAATCCCACGATTATAAAAAGAAGATAAATCACAAAGGATTCAGTATGAATCCCATGGGATTCGTAAAAAGACAAAAAAAAAAATTCAAAATTTCCGTCCAGAAAAATCCCACGGGATTCGTAAAAATCCCATGGGATTCGTAAAAAGACGATTTTTTTTTTCAAAATTTTCGTCTAGAAAAATCCCACGGGATTCGTAAAAAGACGAACTTTTTTTTCAAAATTTTTGTCCAGAAAAATCCCACGGGATTCGTAAAAAGACGAATTTTTTTTTTCAAAATTTCCGTCCAGAAAAATCTCACGGGATTCGTAAAAATCCCATGAGATTCGTAAAAATACAAAAAGAGTACAAAATCTTTTTTTTTCCCAAAGGTGATCCATTTTTTTATAATAAAAATACTTGTATAAATTTTGTAAAAAGTATATAATACCCTTAATCTTATATAAAATGCCAAAACAAAAATCTATGTATTTTTGGACCCCACCTTTTTGGCAACTCTTTCAATAATCTCACTGGTATATTTGGGACCACAAATATTTACCATATTATCATCTTCGTCTTCATCTATAACCAGTTTAATAACCCCACAATTATATCACTATATTTACCATTCTTTCTTTTTCAACCATCTCTCTACTCAATCATCATCTCCCAAACTTATACTAATAAACTCATTTATTTAGTTCTTCTCTTCTAGCTTGAGCCACCGCCACCGTGTATAATTCCGGCTACTGTATCCTCCGCAACACCACCGGATCCTATCCTAGGTTCCAAATTTTTCTTCATTTTTAAATATGTGATTTTTTTTCTTTTCTGTCAAGATCTGTATATTTGTGTGGGAGACTGGAAGATATTGGTAGTATTTATTCAGATTTGGATCTAGAACAACTGATGATGGAGATCGATGAAGATGATCCGGTGACGGTGAATGACCGGTTCTAGTGAAGACGTCCTGCGAAGAGGCTCCGATGACAATGATTAATTGAGATGATAGAGAGCTAGGGTTTGAATAGTTTTTCCCAAATTGAGAGAATGGAAATGAGTCAAATGAGTGAGAGAGATGAGTGTGTTTTGAGGGGTTAGTTAGAAAGTATTGAATGACTAAAATGCCCCTCAGTACATTTGTTCATTTTAATCTAAACTATTGGATGGAAGAAGGATGGATGGTTGAGATCTTATTATTTGTTCTTTAGATAAATGTTGTTTCGTATTGAACTTTTCTCATTGATAACTCTACCTTATCTCTCGTATATATTCCCTACACACTCCCCTACCTCCTTATCCTAACCTTTATTCTCCTTATCTCCCCCCAACTTGCATATTAAAAATGTAATATAGAACCCATACAACTTCCTATATACGTACACTCCTAAACTCACTACTGAAATGAAAAGTTCTAAGTCTCCTTCCTTCTGTGAGGTATACGAGAGCAAGATGCTAGGTTCTAAGGATTCAAACACAAGACCAAGTCACTTAGGAGCTTTTCGTGAGCTTTTGTTGGAAGATTAAATGAGCCACAATGACCCTTTGCTAAGTTCTAGTCCAACAGTTGAGGTCTCCCCACCCATTTGGGGTGTTGTAAGTGATTCTTGACACTTAGTATTATTTTAACATCCTACCAGTAGGATTATGCCACACTTAAATCACATAAGCTTTCTACTCCAGTTTTACTCACCCTCGTAAACATTATTCTTCACATAAGGTTCTTTTGATCGTTGACATGGCTAGGAATGAGTTTAGATGCTTAACATAAACTTATACCAACCTAGAAACACATAATATCACACTTTTAGAAGTTCACTTGACCTATGGTAAAATTCCAGTAAGTATAAACTCACCACAGAAACTGGTTGTAACGCTTAGGATTGGACCTGTTTAACCCATATCTAACGTACCCAATATCAAGAAAAATGTGTGACTCAATTCTTTATACACTAAACAAACAAGCTAGGGAATAATCCACCCTTATAAGCTCAGTTAAGATGTTTTACAAGCCTAAAGCTTAGGTCCCTCGCGACAGTTTCTAAAAACTTAATAACACCATTTTGGGCCTTAAGGCCCATTAACTCAAAATAAGCAGTTGGAGAAAAAGCACTATATAAGCTATTGTGTAAATGGAATTTTGCCCATAAGCTCATAAAACAACCCACAAAACCCCAAGTCCGTTGGACCCATAAAAACACAATTGGGCCTTAGCGAATTCATTTTAGGCCCAATAAGCTAAATAAGGTCTTTTTCGACAAATAAGCTATTTTAAAAGCTTTAATAAACTTTTAGAAACTTGTTTATTAAGTTGAAATGATGATCCATGCTAAATGTTACTTTTGGGCTAAAAATGCAAAATATGCAAACTTGAAGGGCCAAAACTGCCATTTTTAAAAGTCAATGGTTAAAACTGCTAAACTTACAAACTGAGGTTACAAACTGATTTTATAAATACTTTTGGGCAAACTTGTAATTTTGGAAGAGTATGGACCTCAAATGTAAATATATAAAGTGTTAGGCTAGTTTTGCAAAATATGTAACCTTAGGGACTGAAAATGTAAACCTCCTGAAATTTATGTCAAAACTGCCATATTTGTAATTTGAGGTTTGAAATTGAATATTTGAGAATTATAAGTATAAATATGTCACACTTTGATAACTAAGGACTAAATATGTACTTTTGTAAAGTAGAGGGCCAAAAGTGTAATTCTCTCAAACTTGTATCAAAATTGTCATTTTGATAACTATAAGGTAAATAGTGAATATTTGGAAACTAATGATGACAACTTGTCATTTTTGAAACTTTGGGCCATAAATGTCATTTTACCAAAGTACAGGGGCTAAAGTGTAAATATTCACCGTTAGTGTTTAAGATGTAAATTTCTCATAACTTGAAGGTTTATTCAGTAACATTGCGATATTGTTAACAAACTGAAGATTATAAGTTATGACACAAGAAAAACACCACACAGTTATGTTAAGCCTAACACCCACTAACGTTTGAAAGAACGATATTCACTGAATCTAAACACATAAAAGCAAGATAATATTATATATAATATTGTTTTTGAACTTAAAGCATTTTAAGCATCTCAAACCACCCAAACCACCAGAAGCTGAGTTTACCTTTATTATCCAGGTTGTGTGTTGGAGCCGTTCCCAAGTTGCACTTGATATCACTTATTTGCCTACACACCCCAACTGAGGTGAGTTCATAGTCCCAAATTTTTATATGTTTTACAAACACATGGGGAGATACATGCTACACCTAGAACACAAGTATTTTAATTTTCATGTATGCTACTACTGAATGTTATTGCATAAGACACCCACACTTGTCCATTATATGAAAGTCCCTTATATCATGAACCCTAGTCACTTGCGAAGATGCAAGTGAACACGAATACTGTAAATAGATCTATTGGTGCTTGA
This sequence comes from Artemisia annua, assembly GCA_014162995.1. Taxonomy (NCBI): domain Eukaryota; kingdom Viridiplantae; phylum Streptophyta; class Magnoliopsida; order Asterales; family Asteraceae; genus Artemisia; species Artemisia annua. The sequence continues at coordinate 64,979 of LBNU01006140.1, read as the reverse complement.
CAGCCCATTTGTACTAGCCGTGAGATTTCTTGTGATAGCCGACAGGTAGCAAAATGCACATTATTTGAGAAATACTAGGAGAATGACAAACTCCTACCCCAAGGGCCCCTATATTATATCAAACACGTTAAAGTTTGAGTTCATGAGACTTATGGAAATTTGCATACAATATACACACAATACATACACACACCCCTATTTTATTTCTGAAATATTGATCTTTTGTTCAAAATGATTATCAAACACAAACACTATAGATTCACTCAACAATTTTGTTGACTTTTAGCATGTTTATCACAGGTAATTGAAGGAGCATTCAAGGCACGGAGTGGGCAATAAGACTATGGGTCTTTGGTGTAAACATATATTTTATCAGTCATTTCAAACACCTCATGATTAGCTATACATTGAATATGAGGGGATTGTTCAATCATCAATCCACACACCACAATGACGTATATAACCTAAGCGACTTTTGACGTATATACATCCTTTCATCCAAATATACACAATGTATACTTATCACTGCACAACACTAACAAAAGATTCAGAGAATCAATATTCACTACTCATTACTAACAATATGAATAAGTTAACATGATCAACCCTTGTGGAGATTATTAAAATATATGTGTTCTACACAGCTATTTTAATATACTTAAAATTAGTCACTACATAACATTATCCATATCTCTTATTTTATATACGCACCAATACATTTTTTTTAAACATATAATCATAGACCTGGCATACCGCATAACTCACTCACCTCTCACTTAACCTTCTAACCGGCAAGGCTCTACATTATCACTTCCGTCAAACGTCTACATATTACTAACAGATAAAAACAAATAATCACATAAATAATCAAGCCCACAAGACCCATCTTCCCTCGACAAGTTACTTTCACTTCCTTCGCTATATCATACAAACCAGTCTTTAGGATTAATTCGACCAAAGATTATCCATTCTCGTGAGATAATCTCTCATCTAGAAACAATCACTCATATATCTTAATACACTACTCCCATAGAGACAATCTCTTCACCACAACATTCGAAAATTGTTTCAAACTTATGTTCGCCTACACAAGTAACAACAACATCAACATTAAAACTTTTAAAACTCTATCAAACTTCCTATTTAACGCTCTTACCAATGGACCACCTGTAAAACTAATTTGCCAACCAATCTAGGTGGTGTCGGGCCGCACACTATTCACTATATTTGACTATTACTCTACTTCACTAACTACTTACTCGAACGGTGAGTTCATTACCCCCTACTTTACTTGTTCTTATAACTTTTCGGGGATCACATCTCGTTTTAATCAACTCATACTTGTTTTGATAATCGACACATCTGTGTTTCTACTTAAAAGCTGATTTATTACTTATGCCATTGAGATACCTTCCTTATTTTGGACCAGCCAAGTTTAAATCCATGATATCCGCTGACTTATAGCCCCACTCTTTACTTATACCTTTGTTTAAACAACTATGGGGTGAGAAGGCATGCAAAACGTTTCCTGGACACTATACTGTTGTTATTTTTCCTATAAAACTATTGCGCAGTTTAGCCCTAAGCCTGAACCACTGTTTTTGCCCACCGTCATGCGACCCGTTAATTCCTGTTGGGAAGCGCGATTGAATATAGATAGATCTATCGGGGGGGTAACTCCCCCCGTCGGGTTGCCAGACCGGTCAAGCGGGCGTATACCCAAGTTCCGAATTACGAGTGTAATCTGGGTTAAAACACTCGCTATGGGCCCCTGATTAATTATTACTATGTGCTGTATTGTAGCGCACTGAAGCGGTTGAGCTTCGTTGCATGAACTTAGTGCTAGCGTGATAGACGTGTTAATTTGTGTGACATTATATTCGTTGTACATGATCAAAAAAAAAAAAATAAAAAAAAGGTGACAGAAAGACAAAAGACAAAAAGAACAGAAAAACCATCAAAAAAAGAAAGAGATGCAAAAAAGAAAAGAGAGACAAAGCAGCGAAACCCGAAAACCACATAAAAACGAAAGAAACTAAGAAGCGAAAAAACAAACAAAACAGTAACTGAAAGAACACACACAACAAAAAAAAGGACTCTGCTAAGTAGTCCAAACTAAATGCTAAAATACTTAGGGTCTACTTTACTGATATTGTTTTCATACGTGTGAGTAAAGGCAGTAGTCACTAAACTGAACTTGAATTTGTATGTGAAAGGTTATTCACCTCGAAAACCTTGTGTCCACAATTACTACATTTACTGAAAGTAACTATATTTTATTTTTTGACATTGTGAGCGACACAATGGTCACAAAACTTTCTATTGAGAACTCACATTACTTTTACTCTGCATTGTTATTTATACAGAACCTATGAACTCACGCAACCCTCGTGTTGAATTTTAAGGCATGGTATTTTTTCAGGTTTAAAGCGATAGCTTACTGATTGGAGGCTTTGGCAGGGATGATGGTCCCATAAATGACTCTGATGTATTTGGGACCCCGCCTTATTTCTTGTTATGGGCTTATATTTCCCATACGTTTTTGGAACATTGTAGACGAAATGCCGTTTAAATAAGAATGTTCTATTAACGGTTGAGGTAAAACCGTTCTTTGTACTTTGTGTTGGATAACCAATTTAGAAGCACCCAAACATGTATGCTTCCGCCTAAACCAGATTTTGGGAGTGTTCAGATAAAAGAAAACAGATATAAGAGATAATCGAAGAATTTGATCAGGGATGCAAATTTGGAAGACTAAGATAAAGAACCAAAGAGAATTCAAGAGAGAGTAAAGAACGAAGTTATATTTATGTCAAAAGTTGAAAAAATTTTTTACAGATTAAATGAGAGACGGTTTTGAAGACCGATAACAAGAAGGAGGAAGAAGGCACAGAGAGCAGAGAAGTAGCATGGATTTGAAAGATGAAAAACGCTGCTACAACATGTTCAAAGATAGAGGATGGATCAAGTTGTAAACATGAGATGTTAAGACACGGATTAATAAATGAGGGAGGAATGTTGGATGATATATTCATCAATCCGTGTTTAGGTCGTGATGTAAATTAGTTTAGTGTTTAGTATTGTTAGTAGTATATGTAATTCGTATGTTATATTAGTGATTGGGTCAAGTTAGTAGCCTGCAACATGGGTCCAATGTATTAACCCAATAAGCCCATTCGCAGGCAGTTATAGTCAGTTATAGTTTACAACGTTTGTTAGGGCTGCAACAGTTATTTGATGAAGCGACATGTCTTGTGAGGCAACGTTTCATATAGTATATATAGGGATAGATTTCGTTTGTAACAAGTAACCTTTTCAGTCAATAAAATATCGTTATTAAAAGGTTCATAACAGATTTCAGAATATACATAAGTGTGAGTTTGTCTATTGTGTGTTTTGTTCATAGACCGATGTTTGATTCGAACCATAGAAGATCCGGATGAGACGCAACATCATTTTACGACTGGTGGTGGCCAAAATATATAGATGTACTGGTTGAATGTGTTTGTATCTGTGCGTGTGTTTTGTATAGAAGAGAGATTTAATGGGGAAGTAGAAAAAAAGATGTATTAAGAAATGAAAAGAAAGTTTGAGATCTAAACTAAAAAAGACTTGATATATACTATTATATATCACTAAAAGTGATGTACACACTGTAAAAATACATTAATAATTCATGATTGTGGTGTATACATCACTTTTGGTGGTGTGCATTTACCTCTCAAATTAAAATGATTGACTTATATAACTTTATAAACTTTTTAAAATATTTTATTATTTGACCCGACTACTTATTTTTGACGTTTACGAACATGCTTATGGTCCATTTTTATTACGTTGTAATCCATTGTTAAAAAGGATAAACAAAGCTCGTGCACCACCTCCACAATTACACCTTATATTCAAAGTAAAAAAGAAATTGACTCTTGTTCAATTTAAAATAAGAACCCTCGTTTATTTTAAGAGCCAGGGGTGTGATATTGTGATTACATGCTGTTTTGCCAAATCAGTGTTATATTAACATTTCACATTTCATATTCACACAACAAAAATACCTTTCTCTCGTTTCACATGTCGTCTGAGTGCCATTTCTTACTTTTTGGACCCCACATCATTTTTTTTAAATTTGCACACAAACTAAATATTCGTTCATAAAATAAAAATACAATATATATTAAAAACACATATGACACAAATACAATACTAATTTTGTACTCCTGTCATGAAATTGTTGCATATGATATCGTAAAACGTATTTTCAATTAACTTTTTAACTTTTAACTTTTCACATTTTCTTTTCTTTTTCTAAAAGAAAAAACAAATGGCAAATTAGTAAATAAGGAAGAAAAACAAATGGCAAATTAATAAACAAGAAAACACTTAGTTTTAAAGTGGGTTGTGGATCAACAATACGTTTTTGGAAAGATAATTGGCTAGGTAACGGTCCGCTTGAGGTTCGTTTCAATAGATTATTCAAAATAGATCGTAATGAAGAACGCGTAATTCGAGATAGACTTTCAAATGGAGTATGGTCATGGGACTGGTGTAGACAATCGCTTGGAACCAGTCATACAGAATCGTTAGCATTGCTATTGGGAGAAATCGGCTTGGTAGATCTCGGTTCAGGTCCGGATACTTGCATTTGGAGATTAGATATAAGTGGGTTGTTTTTAGTGGGTGTCACAAGGAGGTACATTGACGCTCAATTACTTCCAACGTTGTCTACATCTACTAGATGGTCTACTTTGCCGAGAAAGCTAAACGTTTTTATTTGGCGTCTTCTTTTGGATAAATTACCTTATAGGGTGAATCTGTCGGCCCGTGGTTTGGAAATTAACTCCATATTATGCCCGGTATGTGATGGCTCTATGGAATCCAATGATCATCTCTTTTATTCGTGTAACGTGGCCGTAAATATATGGACCAAAATTCGTGTTTTGTGTGATGTTCGATGCCGAGATTTGGTTCGAATTCTGAGTGGATTGCTTGGCTTGATATTGGCATACTTCAAAGTATCGTAAGGATTGCATGTATGGTATTATTTCGGCTACCTTGTGGATGATTTAGCGTTATCGTAATTGCATAACTTTTTCGTTCTCAAGTTATGAGGCAAAGTAACATTTTTGATAACATTTGTTTGTATTCTTCTTCATGGTGTAAATTTAGAGGCGGTATACATTGTAGTTGGAATGACTGGATTAATTTTCCTTTGTAATTGTTTCTACGACTCAAGACATTGGTGCGCGGGCTGCCGTTCGTATTTTTAATAGGATTGGTTTCGCTATTGCTAGAGGTGTGGGGGCCCAGTTGGTTTCTCGGCTCCCCACTAATTTCTTGTAAAATCCTATTTATTGTTAATTAAAGTGATGGATTATAATAATAATAATAATAATAATAATAATAATAATAATAATAATAATAATAATAATAATAATAATAATAATAATAAACAAGGAAAAAGTAGTAAGAGTAATAGTATTTCGTTGGGATATGGTCTTCTTCTAAACATCCTTTTTATGCTTAAACGTCACACAAAAACACTAAAGNAAATTGATGCTCAATTACTTCCAACGTTGTCTACATCTACTAGATGGTCTACTTTGCCGAGAAAGCTAAACGTTTTTATTTGGCGTCTTCTTTTGGATAAATTACCTTATAGGGTGAATCTGTCGGCCCGTGGTTTGGAAATTAACTCCATATTATGCCCGGTATGTGATGGCTCTATGGAATCCAATGATCATCTCTTTTATTCGTGTAACGTGGCCGTAAATATACGGACCAAAATTCGTGTTTGGTGTGATGTTGCGATGCCGAGATTTGGTTCGAATTCTGAGTGGATTGCTTGGCTTGATATTGGCATACTTCAAAGTATCGTAAGGATTGCATGTATGGTATTATTTCGGCTACCTTGTGGATGATTTAGCGTTATCGTAATTGCATAACTTTTTCGTTCTCAAGTTATGAGGCAAAGTAACATTTTTGATAACATTCGTTTGTATTCTTCTTCATGGTGTAAATTTAGAGGCGGTATCCATTGTAGTTGGAATGACTGGATTAATTTTCCTTTGTAATTGTTTCTACGACTCAAGACATTGGTGCGCGGGCTGCCGTTCATATTTTTAATAGGATTGGTTTCGCTATTGCTAGAGGTGTGGGGGCCCAGTTGGTTTCTCGGCTCCCCACTAATTTCTTGTAAAATCCTATTTATTGTTAATAAAAGTGATGGATTATAATAATAATAATAATAATAATAATAATAATAAACAAGGAAAAAGTAGTAAGAGTAATAGTATTTCGTTGGGATATGGTCTTCTTCTAAACATCCTTTTTATGCTTAAACGTCACACAAAAACACAAAAGACAGAAAGACAATAAATAAGCTAATATATAAAATGGCGTTGCGTTACTTGACTCACTATTGAAACGACGTTGGCCTATGGTGTTGTCGTGGCGCAGATTTGACAGCCGTGTATGAACGGTGCCGATGAAGAGTGACCATACCCCTTGCTCTTAGATACGCAAAATGCATGAAAAGTAAAATTATTTTATTAGATGGATTAAAAAGTAAATAAATTCAAATAAATGAAAATGACTTGTTAGATTTGAAATAAAGACCCTCAGTTAGATAGGAACCACCTGACCAACTATATTAAGCAACATTCATGATTTGAATTATCAAGAATTTAACAAAGGTACACAAGAAGCAAATGTTATGAATAGTAAAACTACCAGGCAAAGCTTACTATTCATTAAAAATTTATAAACGCGGTTTCAAAGAATTAAACAAAGTTTGCGAGAAAGGTAATAAGATATGATAAACACCCCCTAGGGTGGTTTGTTAGCTGTTTTTAAATTTTAGTTTATCAACCCTTAAGTATTTATTGATGACACAAAACTTAAAAGTTTTATTAATTTAATTTTATTTATGCATACACGAAGATAAAGTATGTGTTTTTAAAAACGATTATTTATTAAAAACGTCTTTAAATTTTTAATCGAAAAATCATAATATTACAATACTTCCGATTCTTTTCATAAACACATATGAATATAATATTTTATTAACAATGTTATTGGGTAGTTTTTTAAGGCGTGTTTGGTTCAAGATATATAAATGGCATTATTTAAAGTTCTAAGCAAATGTAAATTCTTTCTATGTGGGAGGAAATTAAAATGGCCCACTTTTAGCCTCAATCAAGCAAATAAATTTCCTGGGCCCACATATTTATTGTGAACCAAACAAGTTAATTAAAGCAAATTTAATTTCAATTCCCTTCAATTATCTTGAATTTACCCCAACCAAACACCCTCTTAATTTCTATAAATTATTCCTTAGATGGGAACCACCTTACCAATTTGCTAAGGTACATTCAAGTCTTCAATTTCCATAAATCTAATTTAAGTAAAATTAAAATTGGTTTGGTAAATACATAGTAAAGTACTAGTAGTAAATTGTAATATTATGTTGTACAAATCCAATGTTAGCGTGGGGAAGAGATCTAGTGAGAAGAGAAAATCAAATGAGAAGAGTGAGAAATATTCTTGGCCACACATTTCAAATAAGGAAAAAAGAATTAAGTGGAGATGCATCTACTTTTGTAGGTGCATCTAAAATGTGCGGTTGTGGTTTCTTCTCATCCTTCTCATTTTAGTTTTATTTCTCATTTGATCCTTACTCTGTTAGCGTGTACAAACATATTGTAACCTTCTTGTAGCTTCTTTTCTCACTAGTGCTAGTAGATTTTTAATGAATTGCTGTTAAAACAAAAAAGGAAAGTAGTAAATTCAGAGTACAAAAAAATAGCTCTTGGTAGATATTGAATAATGACCGTTCACTTGGATAGTTGGATGTGAACCACCATACTAACTATGTTAAGCCACATTCATGTCACAAGTTTCCACAAATCAAATATACGGTAAACAATAAGCAAATGTTATGAATAGGTTTCGTGATTCATGTCTATCAGAAGACAAGAGAATTCCGACATGAGTCCCAGATGGAGCGCACACAAGTTGTAACCCAAGAGGCAGGACAAGGGTTATGTGCCAGGGTAGAGAGTGTAGAGAAAACCCTACAAATACCCAGAGACATGGTAAGGACTGAGAGTCAGAGATTACCGCCTTAGAGGCCATGTTGGCTACTCAGTTAAGTATAAACCGATAATTCCAGAGACGCCTCACAAACATGGAAACCGTCCCGAAACTAGCGGGCAGAGACATTAACTGAGATAGTTTGAGAAATCTAGAGTAGACTAAGAGATGCACCAGACGGTTCATAAATTATCCACGTATCATTTGTAGCCTGGACATCTTAGCTTGCCACATATGGCATTAATAAAAGATCTTGTATCATGTTGTTTTGTAAACAACCAAGCAAGTTATTAAAACAGTATTGTTGGTTATGATCGCTACCTATTGATGTCAATTTATGATGACTATGGTTGCTTCTCCTATATTCATGTATATTGTGACCATCTAACACACCACCAAGAGTACTGTGGTCGCACTCAGACGCGTCATGATTCCTTACCATATTATGACACCCACTGATGAGATTCAAGGACAATCATTCTACATGAATTCGAATCGCAGTATTCGCACTCACCATGATTTCCTTACCTCTTATAAAGGCATAATAAGGTTATACACATGTTTCGAAGGATTAGGACACATATTTCAATATGGAAATTGCCCCAAGGACGATAGAATTAAGTTTGCCACTTATGTATTTCAAGGTTATACCCTGGGGTAGTGGCACACCTATGTCCAAGAAGTAGGAAGTTGACGCTGCTCACTCAATCACTTGGGTTTTAGATATGATGGGAGATGATATCCTCAGGTACATCATTCGCTTCTACGAGTTGGCTAGTATGCCCCAACCTATTGATGTCAATTTATGATGACTATGGTTGCTTCTCCTATATTCATGTATATTGTGACCATCTAACACACCACCAAGAGTACTGTGGTCGCACTCAGACGCGTCATGATTCCTTACCATATTATGACACCCACTGATGAGATTCAAGGACAATCATTCTACATGAATTCGAATCGCAGTATTCGCACTCACCATGATTTCCTTACCTCTTATAGAGTCGGTTGTTAAAGATGTTGTATTGTGGGAATAATGTTATGAGGCAATTCCCTGAAATACTCTAACACAACGTGATCACAAAATAAACTCGTATTCTCCGGTGGTATTAAGAGAAATATACCTTCTTGCAGAGACGCAACAACTATCACCTCAGGACCAATCATGACTCGGGCTGCAACCCGAAATTTTGGTGCCTGATAGTGTTGTTGCAACACTATGAGTTTAAACCAAACAACAGATGTCGTCCCAATGGCACCAATAGGTCGATTACAGAAAGAAAGACCACCGAAGCTTGCAAAGGCATTCATAAAGACTTCACCCAATACCAAGGAAACTCTTTGGAAAAGAGTCACACTAAAAACACATGAGAAAAAGTCACCTCACCCAAACCCCAGACACATCACTCGTGGTATCAAGTACTGAGATCAAACCTCCCAAGGAAGGAGAAATCCTTGCAATCTCACCTATATTACTATTAGTACACCAAAGGACTAGAATGGCTTCCATCACTTGACTTAGACAGATTGGCGGCCAGAAGGTATCAATCCACAAGACTTACAGACTTTTTCCCAGGAAGGTCAGTGCATCACTAAGGGAACCATCCAGACCTTAAATTTCTCCAAGTGTGATCGACTCACACCAAGATACCTTGGACAACGTTTCACCAACACAAAATGATTCGTCATTATCAAGAACCCACCCAGGAAAACATCAGGCAATGCTTAGACTAGCTTCCCATTCGTAGTTTAAATCATTGTGACACCAAACTGAGAGTCTCAAATGGTAGAAACTACAGGGTCATTTGAAATTGCCACGTGTTTTGCAGAACAATCCAACAAATTGTAGACACAGTGCTACTATAAGATGTCACCTTAGATTATCCCAAATCCTTATCATAATATAACTTCTCTGGTGTTTACGGAGTTAGACTACAAACAACGAGGACCCAAGCCATCCTCAAGCAAACCATTACTGAAGATATAACCGCAGCTAGCACCAAATATGAGATGAAGGTAATCAATGTTCTGGGAAGGATTGAATCAGTTGAAGGCGCAGAAGGAGGAAATGCTGCACCTAAAATTCATAATCTTACCTACAAGGAATCATGGATTGAAATCCTCACACTTTTAATGGAACTAAAGGCATAATAAGGTTATACGCATGTTTCGAAGGATTAGGACACATATTTCAATATGGAAATTGCCCCAAAGACGATAGAATTAAGTTTGCCACTTATGTATTTCAAGGTTATACCCTGGGGTAGTGGCACACCTATGTCCAAGAAGTAGGAAGTTGACGCTGCTCACTCAATCACTTGGGTTTTAGATATGATGGGAGATGATATCCTCAGGTACACCATTCGCTTCTACGAGTTGGCTAGTATGGCCCACGATGATAGAATGCGAACACAAGAAAACTTGAAAGGTACATCTAGAGACTTTCCCTGAAAATTCGACAAAAAGTCGTCTCACTCAAGCTAACCTCGATACACGAAGTAAAGTGTATGGCACCTTATGAGATGGGCCAAGTTGTGCGAGCTAAGATTGCTCGAAATATCAACAATGACAACCACCACAACCGTGAAAGGGAATGAGAAAATGACCAGAGAGGTTATAATAAAGGAAACCAAGCCCCACACCCTAATAAACATCAACCACAGAACAGACGACAAGAAGTCGCTGGGACATATGTTGCTGCACCAACAGACATAAATGGTTATGCTAGAAGACAATCCTTGTGTAAATGATGCAAACTGCAGCACCCAGGACCTAGCACTGTCAATTGTGGAAAGTGTCAGAGAACAGGTCAAGAGGCTGACTGCTTTGTATAACGACACCTAAGTATCGACTCATTCTTGACAAAATTATAGACTATCACCACACTGTAAGATTCACCTACGTATTTTAGAACACCTCCCACAAATGGTATTTCAAGCTATTCTGCTACCACCCCAGAGATTGATATTCGGTCACCCCACCAACAAATGACTACTGTGATGTTAACCGAATTTTCTTGCTGTCTTGCAAAAGTTGCTTAAGGAGTCATTCTATAAAGAAAAACATGTGTAATACCATCTAAAACCTTTTGAAGAACATAATACTATGTTGTACTAAGTATATGACATCTTCCTTCCCTCTTCTTTAAATTGCCATTTTAAGAGCGACAAAGGTTGAATCTATTTAACACACTAAGAGTTATAACAACTACACCGAAAATCACATCATCGTTCCTAAATTATACATAGCCTAATTACCTATGTCTAATTCAGGAGGATCATGATATGCTGGGAGGAGTTAATTATGAATCTTAGCACAAATAAACTGATTCATCATCGACAAAAGTTGAAGTTCAGCAACTTTCTCCACACTCACCAAGTTCACGTCCGAAACCCTCATTGTTAAAAATCTGTTTATAACGAGATCCTTTGAATGATGGGTAGGTTACCCCACAGATTGTTGGAAACAAGAGGTTGTGAACCATGTTTATGTCAACCATGATGAAAATAACAATCTTCATTCAAAATGAGATTCTTTCTCAAAACAAGTTAACCGTGGGAATAGGAATTCTTCACACACACCACTCACTCCTCCACCGTTTAGGAATGGATGATAGAATGTCTACCCATCTAAGAATCATCAACCACCGAGCTATGTATGTTTGGTAATATGTACACGTGTGATAGGAGGCAACTATAATTATGGTGGCCAATATAATTACAAATGAGTCACGACATACGTGGACATATGTAACCATATGTACGTTGATCGGTGTTGGCACCACATAAGAACCTGTATGTTTACACCCACCACTCATACAAGGAGTATGAGTAGGGAGAGAAACAGGAGTCACTTTCCAACCCCTGAAACTGGAACTTTGTGAAACACCTATCTTATCAACACCAGAAGGAAGTAAAGGGTTCGTAGTGCATTGTGACACATGATTTAAAATTAAAAGCAATATTATTTGCTCTTAAAGATATGAAGACATGGCCTGTATGGCACAAAGTGTACGGTTGTCATCGATCATAAAAGTCTTCAGTACATTCTTGATCAAGAGAAATACCACTCACAGGACCTGAATAGATTCATGAGTAACAGAAAAGATATTTAAGATCAGACATGTGGCTGCAAGCTGCCAGAGTAGGCAGGAGAGTTATGCGGGAATAAGGAAAAAGCCAATGAGATTTCAGGTACAAGATAGAGTTATGTTAAAAGTATCTCCCTAGAAAAGAATGGTACACTTTGGAAAGCGTGAAAAGATAAACCCAAGATACATTGGACCATTCAAAATCCCAGAAGGGAATGGTCCAGTGGCATACCAACTTGAGCTTCCGGAAGAGCTCAGCAAAATGCACAATGTTTTCACGTGCCAAACTTGGAAAAGTATTTATCTGACGAATCTCTAGTGATACCACTGAAAGGGATTCCACTCGATGACAAACTCACATTCACGAAAGAACCCGTGCAAATTATTGATAGGGAAGTGAAACAGTTAAAACAAAACCGTATCCCTACCGTTAAAATTTGATGGAATTGTACGCGAGAACCCGAGTATACTTGGGAGCGTGAGAACCAAATTCACACCAAATACCCACACTAGTTTCCTTAGACAACACTCACAACCACCACAAACTTAAATTCCGGGACGGAATTTGAATGACGGGTAGGTACTGTAACAACCTGTAAAAATCCGCCAGTTATTAATAAATAGTAATCAATCATTAATTATGTATTACTGTTCACACACCCATTTTTAAGCAAGAATTTAAACTTTTGTTTACACTATGCAACAATGAACCAATGTATGTTATGTGATTCACATTTCACTTGGAACAAGCTCACGCACATACCTAAATGCTTACAACATGAATATAACCAACAGCATATCACTGGTATCACCAAAACACCACAACACACTCACAACCCCCTTACTGGGTCCCACATTTGTCTTATTGGGCCTACAACACCCATTTAAGCCCAACAACACATAATGGGCCACATATGACACCTGCGCCCAATATAATCCAAATTATAAACCAAACAGATCCCTAATTAAATTATGTTGGGCCTTAACCAAATCTAAGCCCAGATAACAAATCCAATGTCACACTTAATTATTAAAACGCACGACCAAATAAACACAAGCACTTTGGCTCAATATCTTGTAAAGTTGACACACACAATATACAACAAATTGCATCACTCAATTATTCACATTCTAAGGAATCACGATCAACTAAAATGCACAACATATACATACGTATAAATGGTAAATGAGAGGCAAAGCTAGGAGGAATCACACACTTTCCAAACATACCAAATAAACCCCCACAACATAAACGAGGGCATGAGACCTCATGAGAAGTTTAGGAATCCGTTATTGCCCTTAAGGATACAAGGGATTCTATGTCTTAGTTGTTTTGGACTTTCCAACGCCCTAGAACCCATAAATTCGAGCCTATGGATATGCATGTAGTCACGTAATAAATTATTTGGATNAAAGACGAATTTTTTTTTTCAAAATTTCCGTCCAGAAAAATCTCACGGGATTCGTAAAAATCCCATGAGATTCGTAAAAATACAAAAAGAGTACAAAATCTTTTTTTTTCCCAAAGGTGATCCATTTTTTTATAATAAAAATACTTGTATAAATTTTGTAAAAAGTATATAATACCCTTAATCTTATATAAAATGCCAAAACAAAAATCTATGTATTTTTGGACCCCACCTTTTTGGCAACTCTTTCAATAATCTCACTGGTATATTTGGGACCACAAATATTTACCATATTATCATCTTCGTCTTCATCTATAACCAGTTTAATAACCCCACAATTATATCACTATATTTACCATTCTTTCTTTTTCAACCATCTCTCTACTCAATCATCATCTCCCAAACTTATACTAATAAACTCATTTATTTAGTTCTTCTCTTCTAGCTTGAGCCACCGCCACCGTGTATAATTCCGGCTACTGTATCCTCCGCAACACCACCGGATCCTATCCTAGGTTCCAAATTTTTCTTCATTTTTAAATATGTGATTTTTTTTCTTTTCTGTCAAGATCTGTATATTTGTGTGGGAGACTGGAAGATATTGGTAGTATTTATTCAGATTTGGATCTAGAACAACTGATGATGGAGATCGATGAAGATGATCCGGTGACGGTGAATGACCGGTTCTAGTGAAGACGTCCTGCGAAGAGGCTCCGATGACAATGATTAATTGAGATGATAGAGAGCTAGGGTTTGAATAGTTTTTCCCAAATTGAGAGAATGGAAATGAGTCAAATGAGTGAGAGAGATGAGTGTGTTTTGAGGGGTTAGTTAGAAAGTATTGAATGACTAAAATGCCCCTCAGTACATTTGTTCATTTTAATCTAAACTATTGGATGGAAGAAGGATGGATGGTTGAGATCTTATTATTTGTTCTTTAGATAAATGTTGTTTCGTATTGAACTTTTCTCATTGATAACTCTACCTTATCTCTCGTATATATTCCCTACACACTCCCCTACCTCCTTATCCTAACCTTTATTCTCCTTATCTCCCCCCAACTTGCATATTAAAAATGTAATATAGAACCCATACAACTTCCTATATACGTACACTCCTAAACTCACTACTGAAATGAAAAGTTCTAAGTCTCCTTCCTTCTGTGAGGTATACGAGAGCAAGATGCTAGGTTCTAAGGATTCAAACACAAGACCAAGTCACTTAGGAGCTTTTCGTGAGCTTTTGTTGGAAGATTAAATGAGCCACAATGACCCTTTGCTAAGTTCTAGTCCAACAGTTGAGGTCTCCCCACCCATTTGGGGTGTTGTAAGTGATTCTTGACACTTAGTATTATTTTAACATCCTACCAGTAGGATTATGCCACACTTAAATCACATAAGCTTTCTACCCCAGTTTTACTCACCCTCGTAAACATTATTCTTCACATAAGGTTCTTTTGATCGTTGACATGGCTAGGAATGAGTTTAGATGCTTAACATAAACTTATACCAACCTAGAAACACATAATATCACACTTTTAGAAGTTCACTTGACCTATGGTAAAATTCCAGTAAGTATAAACTCACCACAGAAACTGGTTGTAACGCTTAGGATTGGACCTGTTTAACCCATATCTAACGTACCCAATATCAAGAAAAATGTGTGACTCAATTCTTTATACACTAAACAANATGCTTGGAGATTTAGAAGCCAAACAAACCATTGTAAAATACTTACAAGGCCAAGACTTGATCGTATATCACATCCACATTTCACTAGAACTTCCAACGTACCCCAGAATTATTATTAGACACGTTACAAGTTTATTTAGACACCTTCGAACTTGTAAGCCACAAAAGAACCATTTGAGAACTTATCCACCCATACACCCTCGTAAAAGTTGAACGAGACTATGTCGCGATCGTTTAAGACATCCCAATAATGCCTAGAACTCTTTTAAGAAATAACCTAGTCACGTAGCATATTGCATGGGCTTTAGCAGCCTCAAAACGAACTAGAACCTTTCAAATTCGTTACATAATCGACATATATATGTTACAGTGACATTGTAAAACAATCAAACACCCTTGAATGTTTGAGGATTGATGCACATGCAAACCCATTTTAACTTGCACCCATGATAACTCTACCTTATCTCTCATAAATATTCCCTACACACTCCCCTACCTCCTTATCCTAACCTTTATTCTCCTTATCTCCCCCCAACTTGCATATTAAAATGTAATATAGAACCCATACAACTTCCTATATACGTACACTCCTAAACTCACTACTGAAATGAAAAGTTCCAAGTCTCCTTCCTTCTGTGAGGTATACGAGAGCAAGATGCTAGGTTCTAAGGATTCAAACACAAGACCAAGTCACTTAGGAGCTTTTCATGAGCTTTTGTTGGAAGATTAAATGAGCCACAATGACCTTTGCTAAGTTCTAGTCCAACAGTTGAGGTCTCCCCACCCATTTGGGGTGTTGTAAGTGATTCTTGACACTTAGTATTATTTTAACATCCTACCAGTAGGATTATGCCACACTTAAATCACATAAGCTTTCTACTCCAGTTTTACTCACCCTCGTAAACATTATTCTTCACATAAGGTTCTTTTGATCGTTGACATGGCTAGGAATGAGTTTAGATGCTTAACATAAACTTATACCAACCTAGAAACACATAATATCACACTTTTAGAAGTTCACTTGACCTATGGTAAAATTCCAGTAAGTATAAACTCACCACAGAAACTGGTTGTAACGCTTAGGATTGGACCTGTTTAACCCATATCTAACGTACCCAATATCAAGAAAAATGTGTGACTCAATTCTTTATACACTAAACAAACAAGCTAGGGAATAATCCACCCTTATAAGCTTAGTTAATATGTTTTACAAGCCTAAAGCTTAGGTCCCTCGCGACAGTTTCTAAAAACTTAATAACACCATTTTGGGCCTTAAGGCCCATTAACTCAAAATAAGCAGTTGGAGAAAAAGCACTATATAAGCTATTGTGTAAATGGAATTTTGCCCATAAGCTCATAAAACAACCCACAAAACCCCAAGTCCGTTGGACCCATAAAAACACAATTGGGCCTTAGCGAATTCATTTTAGGCCCAATAAGCTAAATAAGGTCTTTTTCGACAAATAAGCTATTTTAAAAGCTTTAATAAACTTTTAGAAACTTGTTTATTAAGTTGAAATGATGATCCATGCTAAATGTTACTTTTGGGCTAAAAATGCAAAATATGCAAACTTGAAGGGCCAAAACTGCCATTTTTAAAAGTCAATGGTTAAAACTGCTAAACTTACAAACTGAGGTTACAAACTGATTTTATAAATACTTTTGGGCAAACTTGTAATTTTGGAAGAGTATGGACCTCAAATGTAAATATATAAAGTGTTAGGCTAGTTTTGCAAAATATGTAACCTTAGGGACTGAAAATGTAAACCTCCTGAAATTTATGTCAAAACTGCCATATTTGTAATTTGAGGTTTGAAATTGAATATTTGAGAATTATAAGTATAAATATGTCACACTTTGATAACTAAGGACTAAATATGTACTTTTGTAAAGTAGAGGGCCAAAAGTGTAATTCTCACAAACTTGTATCAAAATTGTCATTTTGATAACTATAAGGTAAATAGTGAATATTTGGAAACTAATGATGACAACTTGTCATTTTTGAAACTTTGGGCCATAAATGTCATTTTACCAAAGTACAGGGGCTAAAGTGTAAATATTCACCGTTAGTGTTTAAGATGTAAATTTCTCATAACTTGAAGGTTTATTCAGTAACATTGCGATATTGTTAACAAACTGAAGATTATAAGTTATGACACAAGAAAAACACCACACAGTTATGTTAAGCCTAACACCCACTAACGTTTGAAAGAACGATATTCACTGAATCTAAACACATAAAAGCAAGATAATATTATATATAATATTGTTTTTGAACTTAAAGCATTTTAAGCATCTCAAACCACCCAAACCACCAGAAGCTGAGTTTACCTTTATTATCCAGGTTGTGTGTTGGAGCCGTTCCCAAGTTGCACTTGATATCACTTATTTGCCTACACACCCCAACTGAGGTGAGTTCATAGTCCCAAATTTTTATATGTTTTACAAACACATGGGGAGATACATGCTACACCTAGAACACAAGTATTTTAATTTTCATGTATGCTACTACTGAATGTTATTGCATAAGACACCCACACTTGTCCATTATATGAAAGTCCCTTATATCATGAACCCTAGTCACTTGCGAAGATGCAAGTGAACACGAATACTGTAAATAGATCTATTGGTGCTTGACAGCCCATTTGTACTAGCCGTGAGATTTCTTGTGATAGCCGACAGGTAGCAAAATGCACATTATTTGAGAAATACTAGGAGAATGACAAACTCCTACCCCAAGGGCCCCTATATTATATCAAACACGTTAAAGTTTGAGTTCATGAGACTTATGGAAATTTTCATACAATATACACACAATACATACACACACCCCTATTTTATTTCTGAAATATTGATCTTTTTGTTCAAAATGATTATCAAACACAAACACTATAGATTCACTCAACAATTTTGTTGACTTTTAGCATGTTTATCACAGGTAATTGAAGGAGCATTCAAGGCACGGAGTGGGTAATAAGACCATGGGTCTTTGGTGTAAACATATATTTTATCAGTCATTTCAAACACCTCATGATTAGCTATACATTGAATGTTTCTTTCACATTTGAATAAAGAAATAGTGGCTTTTAAAACGTCTTTTTGAGTCATTTTCTATTATTATGAGTGTGATCTTCTACGTAACACCCTAATTAGTCTTCTGCTGTTGTAATCAAATTTTGGGGGTGTTACAGAGCTGACGATGTTGGGAATTATCCTTACCAGTACAAACAAGCAGAAGACTAAGTTCCAACTACTGAAGATAACATTAGCTGTACAAAGTCAGTTAGTACTGCTAGTGCAACAAAGTTTGTACTGCTCATAAGCTCAAGACAGAGTTGTGAAGTTATACTTAGAGATAATTATAGAATTGATATTGTATATATCTTATGTGTTTAGATTTATACGAATATTAGTTTACTTGTAAAGGAATCCTTGTGCTATAAAAGGAGGTCCTAGGTTAGGTTTTACGTATCTCATCAATCTCGAAGTCATACATATAATAGTGAAAAGCTTCAAGGTTGTAAACCCTAGTGATATACTTGATCACTCGTATTATCAATAATATTGAAGCACTTTGTTCATACCAATGTTTCTTGTTCATTACTTACTGTTACATACAATCACATACAATAAATCTTCTAAGTGTTAGCTAGTAAATTCCGCGTGCTAGTTAGCATAAACTCAAAGTATCACCAACACAAGGAGTGTATTAACAGATCCTCACAAACGGCGTCACTACCTATAAGGTGACGCCGTCACATTTGTAAATCTATATANAGAGGGCCAAAAGTGTAATTCTCTCAAACTTGTATCAAAATTGTCATTTTGATAACTATAAGGTAAATAGTGAATATTTGGAAACTAATGATGACAACTTGTCATTTTTGAAACTTTGGGCCATAAATGTCATTTTACCAAAGTACAGGGGCTAAAGTGTAAATATTCACCGTTAGTGTTTAAGATGTAAATTTCTCATAACTTGAAGGTTTATTCAGTAACATTGCGATATTGTTAACAAACTGAAGATTATAAGTTATGACACAAGAAAAACACCACACAGTTATGTTAAGCCTAACACCCACTAACGTTTGAAAGAACGATATTCACTGAATCTAAACACATAAAAGCAAGATAATATTATATATAATATTGTTTTTGAACTTAAAGCATTTTAAGCATCTCAAACCACCCAAACCACCAAAAGCTGAGTTTACCTTTATTATCCAGGTTGTGTGTTGGAGCCGTTCCCAAGTTGCACTTGATATCACTTATTTTCCTACACACCCCAACTGAGGTGAGTTCATAGTCCCAAATTTTTATATGTTTTACAAACACATGGGGAGATACATGCTACACCTAGAACACAAGTATTTTTATTTTCATGTATGCTACTACTGAATGTTATTGCATAAGACACCCACACTTGTCCATTATATGAAAGTCCCTTATATCATGAACCCTAGTCACTTGCGAAGATGCAAGTGAACACGAATACTGTAAATAGATCTATTGGTGCTTGACAGCCCATTTGTACTAGCCGCCTGAGAGTATTCTAAATCTTTAAGGAATTCTTGTGATAGGCGACAGGTAGCAAAATGCACATTATTTGAGAAATACTAGGAGAATGACAAACTCCTACCCCAAGGGCCCCTATATTATATCAAACACGTTAAAGTTTGAGTTCATGAGACTTATGGAAATTTTCATACAATATACACACAATACATACACACACCCCTATTTTATTTCTGAAATATTGATCTTTTTGTTCAAAATGATTATCAAACACAAACACTATAGATTCACTCAACAATTTTGTTGACTTTTAGCATGTTTATCACAGGTAATTGAAGGAGCATTCAAGGCACGGAGTGGGTAATAAGACCATGGGTCTTTGGTGTAAACATATATTTTATCAGTCATTTCAAACACCTCATGATTAGCTATACATTGAATGTTTCTTTCACATTTGAATAAAGAAATAGTGGCTTTTAAAACGTCTTTTTGAGTCATTTTCTATTATTATGAGTGTGATCTTCTACGTAACACCCTAATTAGTCTTCTGCTGTTGTAATCAAATTTTGGGGGTGTTACAGAGCTGACGATGTTGGGAATTATCCTTACCAGTACAAACAAGCAGAAGACTAAGTTCCAACTACTGAAGATAACATTAGCTGTACAAAGTCAGTTAGTACTGCTAGTGCAACAAAGTTTGTACTGCTCATAAGCTCAAGACAGAGTTGTGAAGTTATACTTAGAGATAATTATAGAATTGATATTGTATATATCTTATGTGTTTAGATTTATACGAATATTAGTTTACTTGTAAAGGAATCCTTGTGCTATAAAAGGAGGTCCTAGGTTAGGTTTTACGTATCTCATCAATCTCTAAGTCATACGTATAATAGTGAAAAGCTTCAAGGTTGTAAACCCTAGTGATATACTTGATCACTCGTATTATCAATAATATTGAAGCACTTTGTTCATACCAATGTTTCTTGTTCATTACTTACTGTTACATACAATCACATACAATAAATCTTCTAAGTGTTAGCTAGTAAATTCCGCGTGCTAGTTAGCATAAACTCAAAGTATCACCAACACAAGGAGTGTATTAACAGATCCTCACAAACGGCGTCACTACCTATAAGGTGACGCCGTCACATTTGTAAATCTATATATAATTTTGCATTTTTTCTATAATTCATGTAACACTTTTGGAGAGGAAACCCTAGACGATTTTTACTGCCATTGTAAGTCTTTTACAGCCATTGAACTCCATGTTTCAATAAAGATAAGTTATCCCTTTAATCGTTCGTTATGTGTATATATCGTTTGATTATTTGTTTATCTTTTCTTTGCCTTAATATGGTAGTGTAAGTTTCTTTGTGTTTGCTTAGATCTAATGAAACCTAGTTATTGAATATTAATTTGTTGTTTCTTGTTGAGTTGATTGCCTCACGTTAGACTAAGAAAACTGGCTGACCTCTTATATGTAACAAGCTTGAACATCTTAGAAACGCAACCGTAGAGTGCACTATTGAGGAATACAGCGCTTCAACTAAACAAGGACATAACAATTCAACAAATGAGTAGGAGATAACTAGGGAGTAATTACATCTAATTAAATACGCTTTTCTTTCATAAGTAGTCACCACTTTATTTTCTGTTTTAGTTTCAACTAATATACGTAGTTTTTGGGCTAATTAACTAGCAACTAATTCTGCCCACTCTTTCAAAAACCAAGATTTTTGCTTGCTTTTATAAAAACACAAAAAGGAATCACCCCTCACCTCCAGACCTATCTCGACATACATCTTGGCCTAACAGCACTATTCCTTTAGAGAATGATCAATCTCCCATACTTACCTATACTACATTACAACGGTTACGTACACTGCCTTGAGGATCGTAAAACCTTTTGTGAGGTCTTGCAAATCTCGCATCAACATCATATCTTGTTTGAAAAATGTATGATATTAGATTTTGAAAGAAACCTAATACAACGTGTGTCATTGCATAAACAAGTAAAATTCATTCATCATATTTTACACTGAAATACTTGTTTTCCTAAAATAGTAACTTGTCCTATTAGATAATCATATTTGTTGAAAATTTATGTCTTGTCTCAATGACACATCATAAAACACTTGCAAGATCTATTAAGGTAAGTAACCTTAGTTAGTTACTAAGGAGTATTGTTGAAACCCCTTTTTTGCTCTAGAAAACTAAAACATGTTAAAATAATAACTCAAAAAACAAAGATGTCATCCATGAAATCATGTAATTCACCATATAAACCAGACAATCTCTGAATCTAAAAATCATGACTAATATACCGCACTTACCTTTTTTAGGATTTTGTGTAAGACACGTCGTTTTCATTAACCATCTTTTAAAATATTGTTAGTTGAGCTATATTAGGACATGTACTAGTGGAATTGGCTAATATCATCTTTGGAAAACTTTGATAGGAAAATATAGGAGTTCCAATCTTTCTAATATGATAATAACTACTGGAGAACCTATTTCACTAGAAATTCAATTTGACCAAACGGTTGAATTGCTTGCAGGAGAGAAGTTGGGTTTGTGGTAAACCCGTAAAATGGTCATATTTAGCTTTAATTGAGCACCGCTAGTGATAGTCTCATATCCATTCTCTAACTTGCAAATTTTCCATTCGTACATCTGAATAAAGATAGTTTACATCGACAATCATTGTTCCCATTAGGATTGCACCTAGAATCTAAAGAATTTCAACATTCATCACAATAACGTTGATCGAACGAAGATAAATCGGGCTGCGATGGGTAGTCGGAAAAATTTGAAGAGTCGTTGAATGAATTCGGATTTGGTTCATAAGCGAATGAATTCCTCGAACCACAAAACAAACAACTTCCGTCCCGAATATCATTACCACACCGTTCGCACATACACCACCGACACGGTAAACTGAAAAGCGGCTCACCACAACTGACGCAGGGAATAAACGATTCCATTACAATTAAACATAAGAGGGAGAAAGAGATACAATTAAACGGTTTAGAGGATACGAGATAAAGAATTAAACGGATAAGAAGAATGAGAGAAAAATAATTAAACGGTATGAGAGGGTAAAGAGACAAGAATTAAACATAAAAGAGGATAACGAAGATTCTTTTTGGGTTTGGTTTTTCATAATAAGAAAATATATACAAAAACAAGTACGTAACTTCCAGGGGAAGGGTCTTCACTTCACTAATCTTTAAAACGACAAACGGTTTCGGTTTTCACTCCTCCCCAGCAGTGGCGCCAAAAATTGGTATGCAATATAGTAAATAGGACTTTTTGACCGGGAAATAGTCAAACAAAATCAATCCGGGAGTATTAGGTATCCCTGGGTCGTGTCCGTGTGAGGTGTAAAATGCGGAGTCGAAAACCGTTTTGTGATCGGGTGATTTGAATGAGATTTCAAGGGAGATTTTAATTTGTAAACTAAATTAAGAAAATGACAATCTAAAAATAACTTAACAAACCAACTACGGAAAGCATGTAAATGGAATTAGAACCTAAACGTAATTAAACTTAAAAACATAACGCGTAAACCCTAAAAACGTAAACTAAAAAGCAATTACCTAAATTAAACCTAAAATTTGAAATTAGAAATTAAAAACTAATTAAAAAGCTATAAAAACGCTAATCGTAACCTAAAATATCCCAAAACACAGTCTAAATTAAAAATCACGCGTTTTATTTAAAAATAACGTAAGTGCGTAAATTAAAAAGTGAATTCTAAGCAATACTAGTCCTACGGGCATAAAAGTAATTTTCCTACATTCTAAATGACAAAAGAAAATTTTGAAAAAAAGAAAAACATTTTTTTGACTTTTAATTAATTAGTTATGAATTAAATACCAAATAAAATAATTTAAATGTTTAAAAATAAAACATTTGGGAAAAATCTGAAATTTTTTTGGAAAGTAAATTATGCTAAAGCTATCCTAGGAAAAATATTAGGAGGGGGGAGGCTAACCTAATAAGCAGTGAAAATACGCAAATAAGTTGTAAAGCTAAAAAGACTAAAACTACTATAAATAATAAACTTAAAGAAACTAAACAAGAAACAATGGTTAGAACAGATGGCATGGGGTTCGGTGTCTGTGTGCATGCTAATTGGGTGACTTAGGTTCGAATCCTGGTGACACCTTTTTTTGACAAACATTTATTATTTTTTTTATTTTTTATTTATTTTTATTTTTATTTTTTTTTGTAATTTTCTTTTTTAAAAATTGTGAAACAACAAAAGTTAATGACTTTTTGAAAAGGAAATTTTTTAAAATTGAAAAATAAGCTTGGAAATCAGCTTAATTGCTTTAACAGTTGGGCAAAATGATTAAAAGCTAAAATAACAAAAGAAGCTTAACTGATGGGTCTCAATAGGCTAGGTTAAGCTAAAATGAGACCAAATAAGCTACTGAATAACTTTAATGAGAAATATATGAGCTAGATTAACCTAAATTAAGCTGAAATTATGAGCAGATAAGCTATATTACCGATTTAAACCAAAACTGAAAACATAAAGCACCCAAAACAGTTCAACATGGCATATTTAAGCTAACAAAAGCTGTTCTAGGGGAATTAAGCTAAAGGCATACTAAGGGGGGTCCTAATAATCTAAGGGAACAGAGAATAAGTAGTTTGAGCTAAGTTAAAAAGCAATATTCTAATCAAATCCTACCTAAGGCTGCAATATAGGGAAAAACAAGCTAAAGGGGCTACTTGGGGCTTCTGCACAGCTGAGATAAAAAAATACAAAAATTAAACTAAAATGGTTATCAAGTAGAAAATCTACCGAATAAGCTATATACCAATTTTTAGACCATTTGAGCCAGAAATAAAGAAATTAAAAATAAAAATTAAAATGGGTTTGGACTACTATGTAACTGTTGCAGTGGGTGTTGAAAATGGGTCAAATGGTGTTTTGGCCTTACAAAAACAAGATACCAGATAGTGGAGATGTGTTCTATCCTATTGTGACCTAAAGTAGAGCAAAAATGAGAACTAAAGAGCTAAACACTAGATTCTAAGATAGCTTCTTATAAAAAACAGTTTATGAAAAAAAAATTTAGAAAACAACTAACTACTAAAAGACTACTTGGAAATGTAAAAGTTTGATCTAAAACTACTAACTACCATGAAAGAAAACTGATTCAAGTCAAAAGTTTGGTAAAACTAGTTCTTAGGCAAAATTTGATGTTGTGCCAAACACCCCCTTAGGGGTTAACTGTCGGATTTTTAAAGAGAAATTCAAGATTTTAAGCTACAATTTAAAAAGTGACTGATGTATTAAGCTAAATATAAACTAGATAAGCATAATTAAACAATAAATAAGCAGCAATAAAAGCTAACAAGCGAAAACAAATTTTTGTATTTTTTTTTTTGATTTTTTCTGTTGAAAACTTGAATAAAATTAAGATGAAACAGTAAAGAGGGACCCACAAGCTCACCATAAACTATCTAAGCTTAAATTGAGCTTATGAGAATGGTAAAGGAAGCTAAAACAACATGTTCTAAGTAAATAAAAGCTTAGTAAATAAGGCAAGAAAATAATAAAAGCTTGGAAAATTTAATTGAACTAAAATTTTAATGGTGCAAGAGCTGAGAAAAGCTTAAAACATAACTAATTTGTACTAAAGCTAAAAACTAGAACTATTCCTAAATTTTCTACTCTAAAACTTACTGCCTTTGAAAGACTACACTTCCATCCTCTTTATACTAGTCTAGGGATTCTATGTCCTCTCTTGTCTTCTTCCTTTGTGCTTGTTATGTGAGTGAAAAATTCCTGTCATTACTTTGTGCTTGTTAAGGCTTCATCACAGCCCTTTGATGAAACTTGGAGCCCAGTCTCAATTTTAAGCCGTGGATGAGAAATGGGTGTTTGGGATTGATGACTTGGCACAAGAGTTTGATTTGACATCATGTGAGTTAGCCTTGGCAGGTTGTGGAAGTGAGCTGGAGTGGGAAAGTGACAGGGGAGAGATTTATGGTTTTGGCGCCAAGAGGGGTGGTTTAATTAGAGGTTAAACCTGGGATAAATATTAGTAACGGGTTGGGTAATTTTTGGGTAAATGTGGGAATGGGCCAGGTTTAGTGGTGGGCTAGGGGTGTTAGTGGGCTAGGCTTGAAAAGGATTTGGGTTGGATTGGTTTATTGTGTAACAGGTTTAGGATTTGGTGGATTTTAGATTTAGTGTTAGATTACGATTTAGTTAATANTGAGAAAAGCTTAAAACATAACTAATTTGTACTAAAGCTAAAAACTAGAACTACTCCTAAATTTTCTACTCTAAAACTTACTGCCTTTGAAAGACTACACTTCCATCCTCTTTATACTAGTCTAGGGATTCTATGTCCTCTCTTGTCTTCTTCCTTTGTGCTTGTTATGTGAGTGAAAAAGTCCTGTCATCACTTTGTGCTTGTTAAGGCTTCATCACAACCCTTTGATGAAACTTGGAGCCCAGTCTCAATTTTAAGCCGTGGATGAGAAATGGGTGTTTGGGATTGATGACTTGGCACAAGAGTTTGATTTGACATCATGTGAGTTAGCCTTGGCAGGTTGTGGAAGTGAGCTGGAGTGGGAAAGTGACAGGGGAGAGATTTATGGTTTTGGCGCCAAGAGGGGTGGTTTAATTAGAGGTTAAACCTGGGATAAATATTAGTAACGGGTTGGGTAATTTTTGGGTAAATGTGGGAATGGGCCAGGTTTAGTGGTGGGCTAGGGGTGTTAGTGGGCTAGGCTTGAAAAGGATTTGGGTTGGATTGGTTTATTGTGTAACAGGTTTAGGATTTGGTGGATTTTAGATTTAGTGTTAGATTACGATTTAGTTAATAGGTTTTGGTAATTAGTAAAATTAGTTTTTAGGATTATTAGTAAAAAGTGAAACAATTTGTAAAGGTTTATTTATTTATATATATATATATATATATATATATATATATATATATATATAGGGAAGGGATCAGGTACATTTTTGGCTTTTAGTGCGGATGGTATGGATGAATCTCAGCCGTCCATCTAGTCAACCATCTGAAAAAGGTGGAGTGACAATATCGTAAATATCCCGTCTTTTTTAAAAATCTTTACTATCATATTAGCTTTTTTCTGAAAAAAATTCAAAAAAATTTGAAAAAATTAAAAAAATAAAGAGGACAACAAATAATTAAGAATCGCTGAAAAAAAATTCAAAAAATAAAAAATTGTTTTCATCGTTAAAGGTAATGTGATATTAGCGTCTGATTTTGACTTTTGTAAAAAAGTCAAGATCAGATTTTGATATCACATAATATCTTTTTTTTTATTATTATTAATATCACTTTTGTATGAATGATGATATTAAATTTTTTACTAATATCGCCGTTTCTTTTTTTGTTCCACAGTTGGTTTTACAAGTATAAAACCTTAATATCACTTAATGTCTTATAATATCATTGTTAGTCTTATAATCAAAATACATTTTTTTTTAATAAAATTGTTAATATCATAGTAATTATCATGCTTTCTTAATATCAAAGTTAATTTTTTTAATACCACCGTAACTTTTTCTTAATATCGTAATAAAAAAAAAACAGTGATATTAACTTTTTAAGTAAAATCTTTAATATCACGGTAGGACTCATAATATCCTAAATATCATCGTAGGACTCATAATCAAAAACAAAAAAAGTGCTCAGAAAAATTTGAAAAAATAAAAAAAGTAAAGAAGACAACAATAGTAAGGATCCCTAAAAAGGAAAAAAATTAAAAAAATCGTTTGAAGGGTTGATTGATACCGTGATCGTTGCGTCAGATCTTGATGGACGGCCCAGATCTATCCGTACGTCCGCACGAATTAAAAAAATCCGCACGTGATCCTTTGCCTATATATATATATATATATAGGGTAGGGATACAATGAGAATGTGCTTAAAATGACAAGGGTAGGAAGGATTATGGGAGTGACATGTAGGAGTGGCAATATCGTAAATATCCCGTCTTTTTTAAAAATCTTTACTATCATATTAGCTTTTTTCTGAAAAAAATTTGAAAAAATTAAAAAAATAAAGAGGACAACAAATAATTAAGAATCGCTGAAAAAAAATTCAAAAAATAAAAAATTGTTTTCATCGTTAAAGGTAATGTGATATTAGCGTCTGATTTTGACTTTTGTAAAAAAGTCAAGATCAGATTTTGATATCACATAATATCTTCTTTTTTTTATTATTAATATCACTTTTGTATGAATGATGATATTAAATTTTTTACTAATATCACCGTTTCTTTTTTTGTTCCACAGTTGGTTTTACAAGTATAAAACCTTAATATCACTTAATGTCTTATAATATCATTGTTAGTCTTATAATCAAAATACATTTTTTTTTTTAATAAAATTGTTAATATCATAGTAATTATCATGCTTTCTTAATATCAAAGTTAATTTTTTTTAATACCACCGTAACTTTTTCTTAATATCGTAATAAAAAAAACAGTGATATTAAATTTTTTTTACTAATATCAACGTAACTTTTTAAGTAAAATCTTTAATATCACGGTAGGACTCATAATATACTAAATATCATCGT
The DNA here is from genome assembly GCA_014162995.1 of Artemisia annua. NCBI lineage: Eukaryota > Viridiplantae > Streptophyta > Magnoliopsida > Asterales > Asteraceae > Artemisia > Artemisia annua. The sequence goes on along the minus strand of LBNU01006140.1, from coordinate 36,598 downwards.
AGGACTCGTAATCAAAAACAAAAAAAGTGCTCAGAAAAATTTGAAAAAATAAAAAAAGTAAAGAAGACAACAATAGTAAGGATCCCTAAAAAGGAAAAAAATTAAAAAAATCGTTTGAAGGGTTGATTGATACCGTGATCGTTGCGTCAGATCTTGATGGACGGCCCAGATCTATCCGTACGTCCGCACGAATTAAAAAAATCCGCACGTGATCCTTTGCCTATATATATATATAGGGTAAGGATACAATGAGAATGGGCTTAAAATGACAAGGGTAGGAAGGATTGTGGGAGTGACATGTGTCATCCCATGCCACGTCATCATGCCACATCACACCCCCACCCA
>LBNU01006140.1:18818-36016 GCA_014162995.1 Artemisia annua | reverse complement strand
ATATATAAAATATATTAAAAATTAAACTTAATAAAAGTTTACCAAAATATTTTTTACGGTTTAATAAAAAGATTTTACAAAATGTTTTAGTGATTTAATTTTGAAATGATTTCGTATAAAGGTTTTTTGATTTGTTTTTGAAATTAAGTTTCGGGGTGAAAAGGGTATTTTGGTAACTTGGTTTTGGGTTTAGGGGCAAAATGGTCATTTTGGGTTTATGTTAAGGGTAAATGGACAATTATGGGTTTTTGTTTGGTTTGGTTTTCCATGCTCCCCCCATGTCACATTCATGTTATTGACTTCGGCGTTGACTTTTTGTTTTTTTCCTGATTATTCTTCAAAAATGTGTCGAGTCGTTCCGATAATGCTCCACTTAGCTCCGCTTTCCCATCCATGCTCCGTTTTGCTCTCTTTTGCCTTGTTTTCAATCCTTTTGTACCTGAAATACACAAAAACACATTCCAATGATATTTGTTACATTATATGGTCGTTTTTTGTCGTTTTTGTGGGTTAAATAAGGTAAAAGATATGTGTAATTAGACAAATATCATTGTTGTATCATACTTAAATACAAGATGATTTGACAACATTGATATCTAATTGAAAGCTATTAGATAACTTGTGCAATGAATATTCTAAAGGAATATGTTTGGATATATAATACATCCTCAGCCTGGAACAACTCAAATTAGATGAACAATATGTCAATTGTTGTGCACATTGTCATGGCTGACAAACTTGAATGCTTGGAAGGCATAGAATATTACATAATAGATATTAATGTTTACGGGAATTTTAAAGAGCATATTGTTGTTTGCATACAATGATGCTAATGAAATTGAGATGCCACTCAATACTAGTCATGGTAAGGATTTCATCCTTAGCCATATGTACTAGTTGTGCTTACTAAGAGCATAGTTGCATTATACATTAGAGAATAAGAATACTTTGAACTTTAAAATGTTTTGGAAGTTTGATTATCATAAACTGGTGGTTAAGGATGTCACACACTTTATGAAATATTATGTGGCATTATCAAAATAGTTGAGTATGCACATACAAGAACTTCACTAGTTGAATTCTTAAATAAGTATTCTCAAAATTCCGATAGATCAAAGTTAGATGATTTATGTTTTGTCAACAAGTATGAATGTCATTACTTGAGACATAAGTCATCAACAAGAATTATCATGCATTGATCTATTTAGTATTTGGATAAGTGATGTTAAACAATTATTATAATAAATTAAAATACTTGGTATGTTTAATTTATAATATATATTGTATCCTATATTTGTATGTTTAATCCATGAATAAACGTTATTCTAAATTGTCCGTTGTCGGTTAATAATATGGGAATATTATTAAATTAATAAAAATTTGAATTTGGTGTAATATACTTAAAGTATATTGATGCATGGACATGCCAATTCATATGATATTCAACGATACCGAATATATGACTTATCCCAACTACATGGTATTACTTTATGGATCTTGTCATTAAGTAAATCCTAAGAAGTTATCTTTAGACTTGAAATGCAAGATAACTGTCATGAATGTAGTGCATTTTTGTGAAACAACTTAACGCTATATATAACTGGTAGTCATAAGGGTTGTTTTCGGAAGTGTTACAAAGTTCATGGGTTTTGCTTGTAGTCAATACAGAATTTGTTCCTTCAAATTCATTTTTAGAGTTTAATACTGCTGGGCTCCTCGTAGGGTTGTCAAGATGTTTGCATGGCCGTGCCCAAGATCTCCCCTGAATATGTTCAGAAGATTTGGTAATCTTGATCAATCACAAACAACGAGAAACAGAATGGTTAATTAATGAATGACTTTGATCCATATCTTTATTAACGTGGTATTAGAAACAAAATGATAATAATAACGAGAAATCATTAAAAGGTTTTCCAGGAGCCTAACTCGAGTTGTACTAGAGGTATCGAAGTGTTGTAAGACGCTAACCGATGTGATTACACTATTAAGATATGTCAAAGTGGGAGCTGTTAGTTTATGGACATAAATTAATAGACGTATGTTAGGATCGAACTCGAGATCACGGGATTACACACTTTACGTATGAAGAGTAAATGAATAATTATTTATAAATGTTATACATAATTATTAATAAACATAAAAAACTTAACGAACGTTAGACGAATAAAAGGAAAGTGATACGTATGAGTTTTTGGTAAGTTAAGAAGGTTCCGGAATCCCTAAGGGATATCCTAAACCAATCGGCCAAAGGGGGGNTAGACTTGAAATACAAGATAACTGTCATGAATGTAGTGCATTTTTGTGAAACAACTTAACGCTATATATAACTGGTAGTCATAAGGGTTGTTTTCGGAAGTGTTACAAAGTTCATGGGTTTTGCTTGTAGTCAATACAGAATTTGTTCCTTCAAATTCATTTTTAGAGTTTAATACTGCTGGGCTCCTCGTAGGGTTGTCAAGATGTTTGCATGGCCGTGCCCAAGATCTCCCCTGAATATGTTCAGAAGATTTGGTAATCTTGATCAATCACAAACAACGAGAAACAGAATGGTTAATTAATGAATGACTTTGATCCATATCTTTATTAACGTGGTATTAGAAACAAAATGATAATAATAACGAGAAATCATTAAAAGGTTTTCCAGGAGCCTAACTCGAGTTGTACTAGAGGTATCGAAGTGTTGTAAGACGCTAACCGATGTGATTACACTATTAAGATATGTCCAAGTGGGAGCTGTTAGTTTATGGACATAAATTAATAGACGTATGTTAGGATCGAACTCGAGATCACGGGATTACACACTTTACGTATGAAGAGTAAATGAATAATTATTTATAAATGTTATACATAATTATTAATAAACATAAAAAGCTTAACGAACGTTAGACGAATAAAAGGAAAGTGATACGTATGAGTTTTTGGTAAGTTAAGAAGGTTCCGGAATCCCTAAGGGATATCCTAAACCAATCGGCCAAAGGGGGGGGGGGGGTAATCTCCTTAGTTGCTTGATCTCCAAGTAAACTCAAGTATATAAGCAAACACAAGGTTCATTGTTCCATATCTTTTGTACACACAATACCATTTTTTTTTTTTTTTGTTCAAAATTCGATCAAACAAGCCTAAGAATTTAGGGTTTCGATTTTTCAGCTCTAAAGTGTTTTGTGTTTTTCAATTACTTGCATAATCATTTTCTTGGTATTAGTACGTGTGTACAAGAACGTGATATAACCACACTATTGGTTATATCTTGGATTGAATAACAAAAAGGTAATGGGTTATTCTTTAATCCATTCACAAACCCTATTTAGGGTTCTTGATGAAGAATAATCAAAGATTGATTCTTGTTCTTCCTAGAATCAAAAGTACGTTTACTTTAATGTTTGGTTAGTTAATTATATATTATATGATCCTATACGCTTCCGCATGTATACTTGATGTTATTGTTTATATTTATGAGTTGTCATTTTATATAATTCCAACAAATATAACAAATTACAATATGTGTAATAACGATAATAATATTAATCGAACATAAATATTAATGAATTGTTTCTGATAAGCTGAACAACATCATTATAAATAGTCAAGAACCATAGATGAAACATACAAAAAGTACACAAGGACAAACAATTCTCACTATCACCATGATCATCTTCATTATATTCACCATGTTTACATTCGCCTTCTTCTTGGTTAGCTTCAAACATTCCAAACCATATCCACCGCTACCTCCAGGCCCAAAACCTTTACCTTATATCGGGAGCATAATCACCATGCTCCGGAACAAGCCTACATTTAGATGGATTCATCGGATGATGGACGAAATGAACACCAAGATCTTGTGCATGCGCCTCGGAAATGTACATGTTGTGGTTGTGACTGATCCAAAGATTGCATGTGCGGTCTTGAAGGAAAAAGATGAGATATTTGCTTCAAGGCCTGATTGCATGTCGGGGTACTTAGCAAGCATTGGCTATTTAAACACTGCTCTTGCTCCTATGAGTGATCACTGGAAGAAGATGAGGAAAATTCTAGCCACCGAGATTCTTTCGGTGGCTAGACATAAGTGGCTTCAAAACAAGCGAGATGAAGAAGCTGATAATCTGCTCAGGTTCGTTTAATTTGGTTGTAACAAAATGAAAATTTATTAGACTAGTTAATTAGCTCACATTTGACTTCCAAAAAAAGCATAGTAACTTAACAAACAAAAAAATTTTGTACGTATGAACAATACAGAAGTCAAAGTTTAATATTAATGCATTTTATTAGAACAAAATATATCCAAAACAAGCTGCATTAATTAATAGTTTCAAAATGATCATTAATGGTGTAATTGGTTTTACATGAAATTAACATGTCTGTCATTTAGGTACATCTATAACCAATGTGAGACGAATGTTGCAGCTACCAAAGGGGTGGTGAACATAAGGATTATCGCGCAACAATACACTAGCAACATCATAAGAAAGATCGTGTTTGGCAGTAGGTACTTTGGAAAAGGGAGGGTTGATGGGGGATATGGGTACGAAGAGCTTGAGCATGCTGATTCATTGTTAACTATTAATGAACACCTATTTGCATTCTGTGTGACTGACTACTTCCCATGGTTGCGTTGGATAACTGATTTTGACGGGCACGAAAAGATTATAAGGAAGGCTATTCGTACCGCAACAAAGTATCAAGACCCCTTGATTGATGAAAGGATTCAACAATGGAAAGATGGTGTTAGGACGGAAAAAAACGACTTACTTGATGTTTTTATCAACCTTGAAGGCCCTGGTCTAGATGCACAAGAGATAAAAGCTCAGATCCTTGTAAAATATATTAACACAACTTTTTACGTCACAATTGCCGAGTTTTGTATCTTTCTTTTATGTAGTTAAAACTGATTAGTTTTTGGTGTTTACAGGATTTGATGCTGGCAAGTTTAGATAATGCATCGAACAACGTTGAATGGGTATTGGCAGAAATGATAAACGACCCAACGATATTCGATAAAGTTATCCAAGAGCTCGATTCTGTTGTTGGAAAAGATAGACTAGTGCAAGAATCTGATTTGGTTCACCTTAATTATCTCAAAGCTTGTGTACGGGAATCATTTCGGCTGCATCCTGTTGCTGCTTTTAACATTCCTCACGTACCATCCACAGACACAATTGTTGGCGGATACTTCATACCAAAAGGTAGTCACGTGCTACTAAGCCGCCTTGGGCTAGGAAGGAATCCTGATGTCTGGATTGATCCACTAACATTCAATCCAGAGCGTCACTTGAACAACGGTGATAACAAGGTGGTGCTAACTGACCACAACCTCGAGTTGTTGTCGTTTAGCACTGGTAGGCGTGCGTGTGCTGGAGTGCTGTTGGGCTCGACCATGACTGTCATGCTCCTGGCTAGGCTCATACAAGGGTTCACGTGGGAGTTGCCACACAATGAACCACATGTTGATCTGAAGGAAAGCCTACAAAAGTTAAGTAAGGCTAAGTCATTGTTGGCCGTAGCCAAGCCTCGTCTACCTCACCATCTTTATCCAAAAGTAGAATAATCTGTGTTTAGATGTTTAGATGGTGACATGCATAATAAACTTGAAGTAAAGCATGTTTTAACTAGGCAAATTATTAAAAAAAAGTATTATACTTGCCACTGTTTTATCTTCTGGGTAGCGAACTATTTTTTTCATTTTGAGGGTAATTTTCTTTCAAATTCATCATCTTTAGGGTATTTTGCGAAATTTTTGGACATTTTTGCCCCTCGTAGCTAAAATAAAATTTTTTTTTCCCGAAGGGCAAAAATGTCACATATTACCCTAAAGATAATTTGAAAGAAAATTACCCTCAAAATGAAAAAAAATAGTTCGCTACCCAGAAAATGAAACAGTGACAAATATGATACTTTTTTTTTTTTTTTTTTTTTTTTNATAATATTTTTTTTTTTTAATAATTTGCCCTTTTAACTAAAGTAGTGCTTGTACCCATGAAATTAAAGTATTTTACTCCATCTACAAAGTCATTGTGTGATACTATTAAGATAAAACTATTGTGGTTTAACACTTATAATCAACAAAGTGACAAAACTGATACCATGAAGCTTGCTTCCAAGAGTAACCATGCGCTTCAGTGGGGATAACTTTCTTTTGTCACTGCACTTCTGAACTCTGATCCAGTTTGTTCGTTTAATTATGGTCCAAAAGTTGGTTTAGGATTTCCTCACTCACAACTAATATAAACATAATTATATAACGAATTAATTACCGTTCTAAAAAATAATTATATAACGAATTAACTGCCTTTCAAAAAAACATATATATATATATATAACAAATTAATTATATAAGCAGCATCTCCACACAGCAAACTAAGAGAATGCAAAGATAGTGTGGTAAGCAGATTTCTCATAATTATCTAATGAAATGTTAGTCCTATTTGTGGTTAAAGTATACATGCTGACTTGCTGAGTACTTTAATCATACAACTAAAAGATGCAGATAATAAGAATCGATAGCTGACTCTGTTGGTTTGCATTTAGTTTGGTAAGAAGATTTATTACTTTGACCTACCATGGTTAGGAAATGGAACTAAGTAATTAAACACGCCATAGCATTATAAAATCAAACATGTCATCTGTGGGATATTGTGTGTGCACCTTTTTTTATTATTATTTTTTTTCCCGGTATATATATAGTGGTGTGGTTCTTGTCACCGTCGTGTCAGCGCCGTCATATATCAGCATTCACTACTATCACCAAACCCCATAGTGTTACCACTTAACTTACCTTTTAACTATACTCCATTTTTTTAAGAATATAGCTATACTCCGCTTAAATACGCACATACCACCAAATGGTACAAAGCTTTGGTCGTTTCACGCGTGGTCAGTGGTCTCCGTAACAAGCATAACACGTGAAACAAGCCCCCTCCCCACGTGGAAGGGGGGCCATACTACATACACAGTCTCAAAGATGCAAACACAACAGATATGTAGAAACCATAAATTGAACATACTTATCCCTTAATACACAACATTATCATAAACATCAAGCCTACTTATCAAATAGTAAATCGTTTATTAGGATCATAAAAGTCCGATAACATTCATAAAGATCAATATAGTTACATGGCTTTAGGCTGCTTAGTACGTTGCTTTTCATTAGGTTGCGTTGTTAGGTTTTTGGGTATTTGGGTTTGGTGTTTGAAATCGTACTTCGTCTTCAAGCTATGTAATTTCTAGCTTCTTGCTATATATTTTGAAATGTCATTTGCCGGTCAAAAAAAAAATAAAAAATAAAATAATAAATAAAAGGCGGCCAGTTATTTTCTTCCTTGTCTATATATGCAACCATAGACACACTAATGTATTAGCTACTAATAGTAGGTGGGAAATAAATTCAAATAGGTTTCACTACACAATCCCATTTATACTTAAAAATACACATTTGTTCCACGACAAGCTAGTTTGGTCTCTCAGATTTAGTGACTTACATGATGCACTCGAAAAGTAAAATCTCCTGTTACGTTTATGTAACACCCCAATCTTTTTGAGGTAATGATTTATTATCATTTTATAAGCTTCCTAGTCTTTTTTCATTAGTCATAGATATTCTTATAAGTTAGGAAGGACCTTAAACGAAATGATCCTGCAACCAGGGACTAAAGTTGTCATGTAGTGAAAGTTAATAATAACTCTTTTATATTTATCAATGATGAGGTGTAATTTGATACATTTTTAAGGTGTCGTTTATCCTCTAAATCCGTGCATATTCGATCATTTATTGCCCCAAATCGTTTCTATTTGAGTTTTACGTACTTGAGAAGCAAATGCTAGAAAATGACATGTTTTGGGCTCGATTAGACGGAAAAGGTCAAAGAAAAGGGCCTGGGACGGCGTCACAGACACCGAGTGACGCCATCACTTAAAGATAACGAAGATGTTGAAGTTTCAGTATTTGCAAGTGACGGCTCAGGCGTTGTAGACAACCTCAAGCTGACGGCGTCATGACAAAAAAAGTGAAGAGCGACGGCCTCACAAACCATAAGGTGACGTCGACACAATAAGCCGGTGCAAGATTCGAAACCCTAAAATGGCGAGCTGATGGTGTCACAATTAACAAGTGTCGTTATTACAAATGTATTCCTATATATATTTTCATATTAGTTTCATTGTAAATGTGGATATTGGTGCGCAACTTTGGAGATAAACCCTAGGTCGATTTTCAGCAGTTTTTCAGGCCTTTTAGCCCTAAGACTCCTTATGTATTGAAGAGATAAGTTGTTTAATTAATCATTCGATTATGTTTATGTGTGATTGTTGGATTTCTTTATCTGATTTTCTTTTCATTACTATGCTAGGCTAAATTTATTAGTATTTGCTTAGGATTGCATGAAACCTAATTATTGATTGTTGTGTGTCGTCTCTTGTTTAATTATTTGTTTTTGAGTTAGGAGTAGGAAAAGTGGCTAGGTCAAATTATACTAGCTTGAACGTCTGACTAAACGCGTAGTTATTATTAACTTGATGTTCGTTGTATTTAATCCGTAAATTGTGTTTGCTCAATTAGAAAATAGTTCATAGATTTAGGGAGTAACCAATCCTCAATTGATATTAAGGAATACAACGTTCTAATTAAATAAGGACATTACAATTTTGACTAATTAATAAAAGGTAACTAGGGAGTAATGATAAGTAAATACACTTTACTCTTATACAAAATTCACCAATTTGCTTTTATGCATATTTAGTTTAGTTTTAACTAATAGTATTAAAAACCAACTCTTATAAAACCCGAGATTCTTACTTGCTTTCAGTTAAATATAAAAGAGCAAAAATAATATTTCCTCAACCCTTAGACTTAATTCGATGTACACTTCAAGCCTACCTTGTTAATACAAATAACCCATAAAAACCTTTATCTTACGATCTTTCTATGTTTTGTTGATAACAATTGTAAAATCATTTTAACGTAAAAAATAAAATACGTATGTGTTCGAGCCAATAGTAACAAACTCATTTAACTAAACAAATAAACAATCAAACATGTCTAGTTAAATAGTTTATATTAAGACGAAACTATTTTTATAAAACACTGATAAGTAACATTTGTTACTTACACTTTTATAAAACAAATAGTCTAAACTAACTAAATAAATATGTAAGTAAAATGGGCTATCCTTAATCCATAACCCAAAACCCAAAACCCATGGCCCATCCACATGTATTTCGTGCAATGAATACCGTAACGTATGAAATCACAAAATAACTTCAACATGTATGTTGGATGGCAGCAGAACTATCTCAATATATTCATCATGTTGGGATTAAGGGGATTTAATCGTCTTAAGTAACACGGCTATCCATAACAACTGGATAATAATCTCGTTCGATGAGGTTTCAAGGAGGAGATTATGCGATGATGTACTACATTGATTGCGCCTAGGTTTAACACCATGTGAAAAGTAAGATGATTAAAAACATAAGAAAAAATTGAGAGATAAGGCTGGATAGTGTGGAATTATCAATCCAATACTAAATTACAAGTATTTTTTTTTTATGAAAAACGCCTGATGAAAGTCGAAGTAGCATGAGGAACTAAGAAATTGCGTAGACAATGTTTGTCTATTCGCGAGAAATCCATATTTACAGATTGTATCTGTTAATCACTTCTATTAACAAAATGATTTACTTAAGAACCATTAAAGTTATCCAATTATTCAAAGGCAAATATTGTTGGTTAAAGTGATGTAGAGTCCACCTGACTGGAGTTGTTGAAACAACTTTGTCAAGAAGTGCAGCTCTACAGAAGGATGTCGTGTGGGGGTGCGCATTAGTTAGCAATCTGCAATTTTTCATAAAGAACGGCATTTGGGACTTTCATTAGTTAACTACCATTTGGGATATATATATTTTATGAAACAAATTAAATTTTTGTCTAAAAATTGTTTTGCTCTTTCAAGCATATCCTTTAGATGACGTCTTTAAGAGTCATCAGAAAATATAAAGGGTATTAAAACTTTAAAAGATTTTCATCTTTCCTAAAAAATCTAGTTTTTTTGAAATTTTATATCTATGATGCGTGGTTTTGCAACCTTGCAGTAGGTTTTACCTCTCAAGGGATCTTGAGAAGGTTGAAATCCCCACCAGGCAGTGTACCTGACCGATGTAGTATAGTGAAGTGGCAAGTATCGGGGGATTGATCGTTCAACTCAAAGAATAGTGTTCGTTAGGATTAAAATTTATCTACTAGGTCTAGAGGTGAGGGATGATTCTTTTTGTATTTTTTATATTTTATAGAAAGCAAGTAAAAATCTCGGGTTTTGGAAGGAGGGGTGGAATTAGTTGCTAATCAACTAAACCAAAAGTTACAACTTAAACTAATGTGCAAGAAAGTAAACGAGGGTTCTACAAGGGAAGTGAAGCATGTCTACCTATGATGTATTACTCCTTGCTAGCTATCCATTTCTACCTATTGAGTTGTCACACCTTTTTTTAATTGACGGGTTGCATTCCTTAATACCATTCGTAGGGCCGTGTACAATCTTCCCTAACTCTATAAGCTCTTACTTCACTCCTATGTCGAGCCAACTAAAAGCTCCTAACATGGGATCACTAGAATTCACTTATGTATTAAATACAACCATATAATCGTAGTACACATCCAATTCATGTTTCTTAAGACGTTCAAGCAAGTTACCATATAGGAGGTTAGCCAGTTTCTTAAGCCTAACATCGACATCACCCAATCAAAACAAGAAACAATAGGAACCAAGAATTATAAACTAAACCAACTAGCTCTATTGAAGTTGTCACGCCTTAATTGATGGAGATAGACATAAACATCAACAAGAAATCAATAAGATCTAATTAGTTATACACAAGTTTCACACAATCATAGGCAAACACTAGGTGATTTAGCAAAACATAATCATAGCAAAACACTAGGTGATAGAATCAACACACCAATACAAGATGTTTGTGGAGTGATTAAGACCCTCTAAGTTGCTAGAAAAACACCTGCCCTAACCCTAGAATCGGACTTAGGGTTTGGAGTCCGATTTTGGGGCTTATAAATAATGAAGTTATGTGGCTGTATTTATAGGCAGTTTTCAGTCCGAGGGGGTCTGACGGCGTCAGCCCGTATAAGTGGACGGCGTCACGCCTATTTTTTTTCCAAGTTTTAGATCTTTTCGTCCCGATTCCATGGCCTCTTGAATCACCTAAATCTGAGTTTGTATGAAGATTTTATGGCCAAAACAGTGACAGCTACTCCGTCCGCAAGTTATGATTGTCTTGATTAACTTGTGACGGTTCCACTTTGGTTTCTTCTCGTGCAAGAATACTTTGACGTCGTCTCTTTATATCGTCTGATGCCGTCACTCTTTAACTTATAACGTGACGGCATTGGTGAAATAACACGTGACGCCGTCACGTGTAAATGCTTCAAAATCTTTCTGGCCCGTCAAGTGTAAAATTGTCCACCTCTTTGTCAACACATGATGCCGTCACCTTGTAAAGCGTGACGCCGTCAGGTACTGTTTCCAGCATATTTTGAGACTTTGTCATTTTCTTCACTTTTATGCTCCAAAAACGTCCAAAATGCTTCTTTTTCCAGATTTCTTCTCCAAAGTACCTAAAATGACAAAAGGAACGATTTAAGGCAATATTTGATCAAATAATTACGGATTATGGCTTACATGACCCCCTAAAGGTCTAACACTTTTCGCCTCATCAAATACCCTTACACTTGAGATTTGCTTGTCCTCAAGCAAATGAGGTTTTATTCCAATCAAAATATGAGCTAAGGGTCATTTAACACAAATATAAAAGTAATTACAACAAATAGTTGTTCAACCCTAGTCATAACAAGCACGGAAATCATACACTAGCACCTCACAAATAGTGTTTGGATACTCTCATCTCTCGGGTGTTATAAACCTATATAACTAAATGGAAATGGAAGAAATATCACTCACTACCTGTCATAGCAAATAGATTACCATAGGCTTTGGAAAGGATTAAAAACCTCCTCCACTAGGCGTAAGCACCTAAAATAAACTATCAAAGAGGGCCTTACAAAGGGTTGTAACGTTAGGTGTAGGGATATGATAAACACGGTTTCGTTGGAATAAAGGGTATTTTTAGTGGTGGCAAGTTAATTATCTTGACCAAATACATGCACAAGGTGGCGTTGCTAAGCCAAGACTCGACTAGACTTAAGCTAGAAAGAAAATAACAAAAACATAAATAAAGATAAAATGAAACGGGATGGTAGTCCGTATGTTTTTTCTACTTTCCTTTTTCCAATTTTTTTTCGTTTTTCTTGTTTTTCGATTTTTTTTCATACACTCTTGCCCTACCATCCAAAATAATACATCATAGGGGCCTCGGTTCTCCCCTTACACTTGAACTTTTACATACTTTACAATTAACTATTCTAATGACTCGAATAAGATAATCGAAAAACTTGGAGTACTTTAAAATATTAACGCACATATGGGGGTAATAATTGATGTTCTTCCCCATTTCTCCATTACATTAGTACTTTACCCATGAGTCCTGATAACATCAAATTTACCCCCAATCTAAGTGTTAATTTCCCCCTTAAAATGCTCGTTTTTTCTACTTATATGAAGAATATGTACTCTTATTTCTTCCTATTTTGGTTTCAGAGTAAAGATGAGTAAAAGAACGAACTTAAGTGAAAATGGAAGGACTTTGGAGCAAATACGTGGAAATTATGGATTCTGCACAAACTACGGCGTAGAGGTTCATCAACCTATGCCGTAGCAAGGCTTTAGGAAGATTACGCCGTAGAAGCTCTCCTACCTACGACATAATGAAGAATTTATGAAGACTACGGCGTAACACTATAATTGGTTACGGCGTAGAAGCCCACGAAGGAACACTACGGAGTAGGCAATTATCCAAGCTACGACGTAGGATCTCATTTAAAACAGCAAAGAACTAACGTAGCCAAGGAAGAAGCTACGACATAGCCACCTTATCCGCTACGCCGTAGGAAGCTTATCATCAAGACCTTACGCCCGTAACACTTGATCAAGTTACGGCGTAACACAATTTGCAAAGGTTACGGCGTAACGACTCCAATACGCTACGCCGTAACATAGTCGGGGCCTATAAATACCAACCCTAATTCCGAGTTTTTCATATCACTTCCCATCTTTTCACCACAACAACGTTGGGAAAAACTCAGGAAGGAGGAAGAACGAAGTTCTAGCCACATCCAAGTCATTTCCAAGGGAGGAATCTGATGAGTGCTCAAACACTCATCATTTTTGGTCAAATCTGAACTGCAAACATCTGAAAACACTCAAAAACGCATCAAAATGCATAAAATATCCAAGGATCGTGTTTTATATGTTTCAAATGCAAAATGTTTAAAAACAAATGAAAAACGAACAAAGTTTGCATAATTGGCAGTTTCAGTCCCCCAACTTTCAAAAATTGGCAAAACTAGTCCCTGGAATCCAAAATTGTGGAGTTTTATCATTCAAGGTCCCTGAAGTATTTTAAGTTGTCAAAATTGGTCCTTGAATGAATTTTTGGGCAAATGGTAGAAAAGGTCCCTAAACTTTTGAAAATTGTCAAAAATGGTCCTTGGATAATTAAAAAGTGAAAAATGGCATCAAAGGTCCTTGTGGAAATTCAAAGTTGGCAAGATAGGTCCTTGGGAGAAGTTTGGAAAATTGGCAGAATATGGTATTCGACTCACCATATCTTTAATTAGTGAAGAGTCGGCTAGCCCGCAAGATTATGGCTTGTAGTAAAGGCAGTTGGAAAACCATAATTGGTAATCAGCTAACCAAAGATAATTTATCTAAGAGCTGGCTAGTCCAGAAGCAAACGGCTTCTGGTAAAGACATATCAAATCCGTTGAAAGCTGGTGATTTGCTCAAAATCACATGGTTATCGGTGTACCATGGTTCTTACTTGAACTGAAACATTTAGCTACTCCAGAAGTGATGGCTTTTGGTAAAGAGACTTAAAATCCATCAAGTTTTCATAAAAGATTGCTAGGGACTAGCAATAGTTTAGTGTGGGGGATTGATGAGTGCTCAAACACTCATTATTTTTGGTCAAATCTGAAATGCAAAACATCTGAAAATGCAAAATGCATAAAATATCCAAGGATCGTGTTTTATATGGTTCAAATGCAAAATGTTTAAAAACAAATGAAAAACGAACAAAGTTTGCATAATTGGCAGTTTCAGTCCCCCAACTTTCAAAAATTGGCAAAACTAGTCCCTGTCTAAAATTGTGGAGCTTTATCATTCAAGGTCCCTGAAGTATTTTAAGTTGTCAAAATTTGTCCTTGAATGAATTTTTGGGGAAATGGTAGAAAAGGTCCCTAAACTTTTGAAAATTGTCAAAAATGGTCCTTGGATAATTAAAAAGTGAAAAATGGCATCAAAGGTCCTTGTGGAAATTCAAAGTTGGCAAGATAGGTCCTTTAGAGATGTTTGGAAAATTGGCAGAATTGGTCCCTGGATTTTCAGTTTCTACAAGTTTGGTTCCTGGGCTTTGCTTATTACAAAAACCAAAAGGACCCTTTTTGTTTACTTAAACCCAAAAACCCAAAACCCTTAGAACTCCCTAGCCCTACTCCCTTTGGCCCAATAGCTTTCACGGCCCAACACCAATAAAACCCCACCCCGTTCTTTTTTATAACTCCCCAGTCAAACACACCCTTTGACCTTTCCCTCCCAACATAAACCCACAAAACCAGGGTCCTTTCTCACCCTCCCCTCTCCTCCACATGGTTACCCCCACCTCCATAGCCACCCAAATGTTTCACCAACCTTCCCCAAACATTTAATGCTACACCTAATCCACTAAAATGGTTCCTAATTGTTTATAAAGAATTTTGGCGCCAAAACTCGTTAAGGGTCTAGATTAAACTTAGAGCATCCAACGGTTGAAAAGGCAAGTGGGAAAGGTTCAGAGGGTCACACAAACCCTAATGGAGTGATATATAAAGAAAGAGATGGAGCATAGTTTAGTATCTAGTGTAACTTAGTTCAATCTAGCTCGTTTAGTTAANATCATAATTGCATCTTATTTTTCCTTTGCTTTTAGTTTCTTAGCTTATTTTGAGCTTGTGATCACTGTTTAAGCTAAAAAGCTCAACTGTCAATCCAATAAGCTCTCATTTTGCTTAATTTCAAGTTTCACAATTTTTGCTTTTATTAAAGTCTCATTAATTCAGTAGTATAACAGTTCCATAACAACAAAAACACAAAAGCATCATTTTAATTAAAGTGATAGCTTCTATTTAAGACACTTGAGCTTATTAGCTTATTTTTCATCTTTTTTCATTAAGCACTTGCTGTTTTTATATTTTTCTTAACTTTCTGTTATCTTTTAGTATTTATAGAGAAAATTCCAGATTTTTGTTTGCTTGTTTAGTATTTATTAAAAATCAAAAACAGTTTTAGTAATTATTAAATAGTAATTAATTAATATTAAATACATAAATAGTCTAATAAATATATTTTCAGGCTAAAATTAGTTTTAGGTTATTTTAGATTTTTCTAAATTAATTTTTCATTTATTTAGGTTAATTTCTAATTTAATTATAATTTAGTGTAGTTTAGATAATTAATAAATAGTTTTTAATTAGTAATAATTAATTTAATAGTCTAATATTTTATTTTCTTTTTCCAATATTTTTCTTTTATCATTAGGATTGTAAAAATATGTTTTTCATCATCTAGGTATTTATAGATTTTCATTTTCACTTTTATTTTTGTACGTCGACATTTAATTAAACGTAAACGTACACTTTTAAATTTGTAATCGTTTCTAGATTTCTGGTAATCATTTGTAGTGTTTGTTTATCATTTTCATTCGTCATTTTGAAGTTTAATTTCAATCAATCACTTTCACCAATCCTCGTTTCATAAAGCTTGATCTCAGAATCGTTTTCTACACCATTTCACGCTTCGTCGGGATATAACGACCCGGGAAGAACTCCTGTACTCTCCTTGGTGCATTGTGCCTTATCTAGTTTGACTTTTGTTGACCAAATCCTTGGTTGACTTTAGTTGACTGTTTAGGACCAATCAAAATTTGGCGCCGCTGCCGGGGAAGCGTGTCGCGTGTCTTAAACTTTTTGCAGTATCGTGTTTTTGAAACACAACTTGTGTATATCATCTATCCATTGTATATTTTTCATAAAAAACAAAAATAATCGTGAACTCAATTTGTTTGTGATGCGCGTGGATTGCAACACGCACTACGTTTTACCTCTCGAGGGATCTCGAGAAGCTTGCAATCCCCACCAGGCAGTGTACATGACCGATGTAGTATAGTGTAGTGGCAAGTACCGGGGGATTGATCGTTCTCTCACAGGGAATAGTGTTCGTTAGGTTAAAGACTACTCTAATTAAGGTCTAAGGGTGGAGGATGATTATTTTTGTATTTTTATGTTTTTTTGAAAGCAGTAAAATCTCGGTTTTGAAGGAGTGGGCGGAATTAGTTGCTAGTCAACTAACCCAAGTTATCTACTTATGCAATTAAATTAAAGTTTTGAGAAAACAATGGTGGGGAAAGTAGTGTTTACTTAGATTTCATTACTCCCTAACTATCTTTTACCATGTAATTAGTATGTTGAGTTTGCGTGGATGACGAGTGTATTCCTAACAAGTCGTAGGGAGTGCGTTCAATTCCCTAACTCTATAAGCTCCTACCTCACTATATGACGATACGTCAAGTATCCTATCATAAGCTCACCGATAGCAACCTACGCATGAAATACTACCTTAAAATCGATTAACGCACATACGATTCACGTTTCCTGAGACGTTCAAGCTTGTTACCGTATAAGAGGTTAGCCAGTTTTCTTAAGTCTAACGTAGATGAAACATTCATCCAAATCACAATCACAACATACACATCACATGATAATCAATAGTTAGGTCTCATTAGATCTAAGCAAACACAAGTTAATTTAGCCTAGCATGTTAAAAGAAAGAAAAGCACAAACATAAATCATACAACACATAGACATATTGTATGGATTGAATGAAGAATTATCTTAGATTAAACATGCAAGTTAGAGGGGTAAAAATACCCTCTAAGGTCTGTGATACACGAGCTAGGGTTTAACCCTTAAGTTCTCCACCAAGTTCCTCTCTTTTAAAACAATAAAAATCGTTCTATATATATAGATAATACGGGCTGACGGC
>LBNU01006140.1:1839-15757 GCA_014162995.1 Artemisia annua | reverse complement strand
GATTAAACATGCAAGTTAGAGGGGTAAAAGTACCCTCTAAGGTCTGTGATACACGAGCTAGGGTTTAACCCTTAAGTTCTCCACCAAGTTCCTCTTTTAAAATAATAAAAATCGTTCTATATATAGATAATACGGGCTGACGGCGTCAGCCCAAGGTGTGACGCCGTCACGCCGACGATTAGGGTTTTGTGATGGCCTTCTTGACGTCGTCACGCCGACTTGTTCCAGATCTGACGGCCTTCCCTGACGCCGTCACCAAAATAGGCTAGAAACTCTCTGGCCCGTCATGAGTAACTTCCTATTCTTCACTTCAGTTGTTCCTGACGTCGTCACGTTGGAGCTTGTGACGCCGTCACCTTCTGTGTACTTTAGGGTCTTTTGAGATTTTGTTATTTTCCGCACTTTTTCACTCCGAAAATGCTTCTTTTGTGATTTTCTCCTCAAAGATACCTAAAATGAGAAAAGAAACGACTTTGGGTGAAATCCGATCCAATAATATACGAATTAGGACTCAAACTGACCCCTAAAAACGTAACATTTTTCGTCTCATCAGAAATGAAAAGTTTGGGCTAAGTCGTACTACCTACGAAGGAAGGGGACCATCCCCGACGTCTCATCCACGCACTCTGCTAAGACAAAACCAAGACCAACAAGGTGCTAGTTGTTTAGCCTATTGAATGGGGAGATGCAAGCAAGTCCTAACTAACCTATTATAAAAGGGGATTGTAAGCATTTGAAGTCCCTTACAAGCTAAGTTAGGAGTAGGTAATACGGAATATAATCAAGATCGATAAAAGGGTTTTTCTTGCAATGAGAGGGGAAAGTCTTCCGCCTACCCCTATGGCTTTCTTGGGGTTTAAGTCTAGCTAGTTGACTGCTATGAAAGTAGTCTTTTTTCCTATCTGAAAGTTATGGATTCCCGTTTTTTTTTACCTACAAGTCGGGCTTTCTTACCTGAGAGCCATAAAAACATGTGTTTCATGCCTTCTGAATTAAAGGTAACGAGTCTACTTCCTAGACAGCTCAGCTAGGATCTTTGCTAGAACGTTCGGATTACCAGAGAGGCTAGGCTGGCTAAACACAATCCTCGCTCTATTGAAGCGGGATAACCACTAACTTACCTCTACTAATAACGGTCCTATGAAGCAAGTATATAGCCTAAGGAGCTAAAAAGGACTAGTCTTTCTTGCTCTTTTGATTTAGTATGTTGCTTATTAACTCTTTTAGTCGATTTAGCAATAAAATAATGACTATGAAGGGAAGGCCTTAATCACATTTCTACTAAATGGTAAAGAAACTTCATTAAGAAAATCCTCCTAATGGAATGTATGTATGTATGTAAGTATGTATGTATGTATGTATGTATGTATGTATGATGTATCATATCTATATGTGTGTGTATTTTTTTGTGAGAGAGATGTAAGACTAGAAAACGTAAAAGCATACATAGTTATGTATGTTTTTTTTGTGAGAGAGATATAAGAATGTATGCATGTATGTATTTATGTATGTTTGTATGATATATACGTTTAACCACATACAAGCATAAACCGTAAAAGCATAAAATCATGCGAGCGCAAAATAAAATAAAATAAAAAAACAGACATATAAACATACATAATTATGCGTAATAAAGAATATTACGGCATTCTAGATATATATAAAGCTATGGATCTCTACGCTAAGAGAACCACACCACACGAAAGCCCGTCGTGGTATACACGATGAGAACCACATCATGAAACCAAGGAACTTCATTACTATGTAGACGAATGGAATTCCATGCACTATTTATTGAAAACTCCCTTATTTGACCATCTTGCATCCGCCACAACACTTTGTCTTGTAACTCTTGCGACAAAATTGGAGAAACAACTTGATGAAAGACAAGAAAACGATCAAACCAAGAATGTGGCCACGCCCAAGAACCATTTTACACAACATCTGCCGCTCGATCATCAAGCCCAAAACTAGCCCTCGATATAATCCTAGGCGTCAAATGATCAATCAAATGGCAATGTATATTCCACTTGTCGAACCGAACTGAAGTGTTACAAGCATTCCCAATTCGAACCAAAGAAAGGACTAGCGTCTTAAGTGTATCCATTATATCTTAAATTAGTTTTATTGCTACACTTTTGAGCCTAACATAGTATATTTTTATAGCGAATTAAAACTCACTTATCTAATTTAGTATTTTCAACAATTCGTTTCGTTTTAGGCTTTTTTTTATTTTTTATTTTTTTTATTTTTTTTTTTATTTTTTTTAATATGCAATTTAATTTTGTATAACTATGTGATAGAAAGATAATATCTATTTCACCGAGTTCATTTAACCCTCTAATTTTTAGAGTACACAATATCCGGTTATTGCAATTCTTATAAGTTTCAGACTTTCATAGTAATTTTATCTAATACAGATGTTCTTATAACAAAATGGTTGGACAAAACATTAGCACTTATTTTACATTATGTGGAATTGTACTGGAAACATAATTACATCGTGTTGAAACTTATAGTTTAATAAACGTTTAACAAAGAACACAAATTAGACTAAAGTATCCTTATACTTAACAAGCCAATAAACGTTCGTTGGTATATATTTTGGATGTTTGGCGTGCTGAAATCTCAATGTCGGGGACCAATAGTGTAGTTTTCTGGTAGCAGGGAGTCCAGGGACTATATATGAAATCGGAGAAAATCATACAGACTAACCATGTAATTTACTCTATTTAGTATATACTACTAGTGTTATTGCATGATGGACAAGTAATAATGCACGATGTATAAAGTAAGAAAAACGGTTAGAGGTGTAAATAAAGGAAAAATAATAAATACTCTATATATGATGTCTCAAAAAAATTGTTTATTTTTAATTTTAAGTTATAAAAGAGAATTTTATGAGTGAATTTTTTATTTGTGTGCTTGAAAATTATAATGGCCTCAATTTTATTAAATTGTATATGATTTTTGTTTTCCGACAATAATTTTAAATCGGATAGAGTATCTAATTACAATCAGGAAGTGTACAATGTACAATAGGGTTGCTTTGGTTTTTATGTAACTGTTAGGCTTGTGATCCCTACTTTCTTTTTCGTTAAAATTTCTAAATTACTTTAAAAAACAAAATGTAACATAGAAATATCGTTATACAAACTAGTTATAATACCTGTGCACGCACAGGGTTTTTAAAATTTCGTTTTGATTATGTATTATCGATTAAGAAATGAATCACTTAACATGTTTCAATTAGTTATACTTGGTGAACTAAAAATAAAAAATCATATGTATATATGTTTTAATCTACCTATTATTTTAGGAGAATGCTTTTGGATTAAAAATTATATTTTATTATTCAAGCCAAATCACATAATTATACTTGACTTGCATGAGATGTTAGTGAAATATGCTTTTCGCAGTATAGTAACGTAATAACCTGATTAAAAACTACATATTCTTGCTTAATAATTCTCATGTACATACTTTAATTCCTTTACAACGGCCAATTATTACGTTTTTTTTAATGAAACATCACGTTAATGAATAAAGTTAGGTTATCACCTACGTAGTTTTTCTTTTTCTTTTTTTATTTAGGAGGTGATTGTTATCATATAAGGATTGTGATGCGCGTATTATTATTATTATTATTATTATTATTATTATTATTATTATTATTATTATTATTATTATTATTATTATTATTTTAAATTTAAGGAAAACACATTCTAAATTAAACAATGACTATCTAACCCATATATATATTTTTTTTAATTAGCTTTGTATAACGTTGTTAACTGACAGACATGTTGAGGTTGATGTTGATGTTATTGTTTAACTTTACTTATTGATATCATGTTGTAAAAAATATGCGAGTTTAGTAGCACATAATAAGCGTTAATGAAATTAAAATATGCTCCGTAAAGTTTCTAAAATGTTTTTATGGATATTCATATATAAATTTTAAATAACAATTTCATGAATCGTTGTTATAAGTAGAATCGCGTATATTTATTTTCATATCATAGTAACTCATGCTTACCATTTGATATTTATATTCCCGCTACTAATAATTTAGCCGTATTTAATATTCAAACTCATATACGACTAAATTAAACTTATAAATAGAATAACATGAGTCACTATTTAAAAAAAATATTCTAATGGATGAAAGTCTAAAACTAACATAAAAACTAATTCGCAATATTTACCAAATTTTGTAATTTTAATGGATGAAAGTCTGAAAACTAATATAATACTCATTTAATTTTAAACAAATTTAATATTATAAAATATAAGGTGTATAAAGTATAAGGGTATAAAGTGTAAGGGGTTATTTGTGTTTTTTTTTCTAAAGTTATTAAAAAACATGGAAACTTGTAATTTTACACTTACATCCATATATTTATTTAAAATTCAACCACTAAAGTTTTATTAATTACTTCCTCTTTTTTTAAGTTTTTGTTTTCATAAATTTGACACCTATATTTTTATGCAATTTTTTTTCTTAACCAAATTTCTTCACCAAATTTATTAAGTTTGACCAAAATCAATTTAATTTTGACTTTCTATTGACCAATCATATTGCTCGATTTCGCCTACGTGGCAAAATCGAGCTCTCCTATTGGTTCAATTTTTTTTTCAATGAGAAGGGTTTTTCAAAAACACTCTGAAATGATGTAATTCTTTTATTATATAAAAGATATATCGGTGCTTGAGTGCTTCAGAAACCCATGTGCATGATCTACTCAAATTTAATATGTGTTCATTACAGTTACTTTTTCAGTTTTTGTCAATTTGTCAGTTTGACCCCTTCACGTTCATAAGTTTCAAAAGCAAATCTATTTTCGATTTTTAAAAGGAAATTCTCCCACTCATTTAGATTAAATTCGTTCCAAAAAAAAAAAGATTAAATTCTCACAAAAATAATAGTCATTTACAGTTTTTATTGAATAAACCCTCATAATTTTGCTAAAAAAGTAACAAAATGCCTCAAAATACATCAACTCTTAAAAAAATATACAGTTAGTTCATTGGGTATATCTGAAAAAACTAACACCAGCGGTTATCAATGGCGACAAATAATAGTACCAGAAGTAGTGGTTGTGACTATTTAACAACGCATGTGTAACACTAATTATAAAATGTAAGTGATATAAATTGTGAAATGCTAACGTCAAACGTTTCTTCAAGTGATATAATAATAACGTTTATCAAAAACAAGAAAAAAAAATAAAAAAAAAATAAAAAAAAAAAACGCTGAACATTTTCTGCCAAGCTAGTTTTCAGTTTAAAACAATAAATGTTAAACGGTGTTGACGCTTTTAAAAGCTCATTATATACCCTTTTAAATGAGTTTATTTGAAGTTAAATAAAAAGAAGTAATCAACTTTGGATCTCAGGTTGATCCGTACAGTTTTTGTACTCCAAGATTCTTTCCACTTGTGTTAATTTTTCTTCTTTAATTATATTTAGGGATTCGTCTTTGAATTTTGAGATCCCCAGTTTTGATTCCAGCAATTTTTTTTTGGCACAAGTAAATTAACTTTATTATAACTAGTTATAATACCCGTGCACGCACGGGGTTTTGACATAAAAATTTTATCATGTATTTAATACCGAATATATTGTCTTAAAATGTTTTGAACTTTACTATTAATTTAGTATAAGTCAAATTTATTTTGCAATAACAATTCCTATTAAAAACAGTCGCAACACCCCTGTATTTGGCTATTATTACAATTCCAAACACCCCTAAAATTAGCAATTGAAATAGTCTCAAACACCCTTGAATTCAGCTATTAAAAACAGTCCCAAACACCTTGAGTTTTGCAATTAAAACAGTCATAAAAACCCTTTAATAACTATTAAGACAACCATTAAAACAATCCTAATCACCACGAATCTAACTATTAAGACGGTCCCAAAGCCCTTTAAAAACTTACTATAATTAGTAGAAAATAACAGTCCCAAACTCCAATAACTTAAGCAATTAACTCATCAAAAACTTGTGAGATTTGTTTTTTTGTTGCAACTTTGGAATAAGGTTAATGCAACACATATCAGTGCCTGAGACAAAGGCATTTATATAACGTTAACTTGGGATTATGTGAGTTAGCCGTTTAAGTATATGAAAATTCAAGAGACAACTTGATTTTAAAATTCAATAAACACATATACCATATAAGCAAATTATTATATCAAATATATGTTCTAAGTAACCTTCAAAGTAAATCTGTAGTTGATGCATTAGGTGTAGTTTCAGGGGTTTTTATGGTTCCTACTTTAGCATACTTGGTGATGAACTTGTATTCCCAGTCTCTTAAAGTGTCAAGTTCGAATAAACAACGCATAAGGACCAACTGGTATATAAAACATCCTGAAAGAAACATCAATCAGCTAATACTCAAACTATTGGCACAAAACGTACACTTTTCTTTCTTCATTTCTTTCGGACTCAACAACTTTTTTTCTTCATTTCTTTCGGACTCAACGACGCGCACAATACACTTTCTGCTAAAGTAATAAAAAATAGAAGATGCAGCCTAACAGAGCATATCACTTGTCAAAATGAGTAAATTAACTTTGTATAACGTTTTTAACTGACAGACATGTTGAGGTTGATGTTGATGTTATTGTTTAACTTTAACTATTGATATCATGTTGTACAAAATGTGCGAGTTTAGTAGCACATAATGAGCGTTAATGAAGGTAAAATATGCTCCGTGAAGTTTTTAAAATGTTTTTATGCATATTCGTATATAAATTTTAAATAACAATTTAATGAGTCATTGTTATAAGTAGAATCGCGTATATTTATTTTCATATCATAGTAACTCGTGCTTACCATTTGATAATTATATTCCCGTTACTAATAATTTAGCCGTATTTAATATTCAAACCCGTGTACGCATAAATTAAACTTTTAAATAGAATAACATGAGTCCTTATTTAAAAAAAATATTCTAATAGATGAAAGTCTAAACTAACAATATTAAAACTAATTCACATATTTACCAAATTTTATAATTTTAATGGATGAAAGTCTAAAAACTAATACTAATACTCATGTAATTTTAAACAAAGTTAATATTATAAAGTATAAGGGGTATAAAGTGTAAGGGGTTATTTGTGTTTTTTCTAAAGTTATTAAAAAACATGGAAATTTGTAATTTTACACTTAGCTCTATATAATTTATTAAAATTCAACCACTAAAGTTTTATTAATTACTTCCTCTTTTTTTAAGTTTTTGTTTTCATAAATTTGACACCTATATTTTTATGCATTTTTTTCCTTAACCAAATTTCTCCACCAAATTTATTAAGTTTGACCAAAATCAATTTAATTTTGACTTTCTATTGACCAATCATATTCCTCGATCTCGCCTACGTGGCAAAATCGAGCTCTCCTATTGGTCTAATTTTTTTTTTCAATGAGAAGGGTTTTGCAAAAACACTCCGAAATGATGTAATTCTTTTATTATATAAAAGATTTTACTTGTTTGATACCATTACTCCAAATTAATAAAGAATATACTCCCTCCGTCCCATATTTATAGTCCATCTTTTCTTTTTCGATCGTCCCAAAATAATTGTCCACTTCCATAAATAGATAGGGAATATAGATCAAGTTTACCATATTACCCTTATTTGATGTAATTATTACAAATTTTAAAGAAGTTAGAAATTAATTGGTTAAGGGTAAAATTGTCTTTGTGCAAAAAGTAAAAAAGAGAAAGTTGTAATGATGATTCTTTTTTAAAACTGTGTGTTTTTTGTCTGTGGACAATAGTTTTGGGACGGAGGTAGTACTAATTAAAATCTTAGATAATAGTTAAATATTGGCAGTAGGTGTATGTTTATTCAAATAATGTACATCTTTGAACGACAAAAGCATGTTTCCATGCATACAGATTTGATTATGTTTCTTAAAGCTTAATTATAGCTTTATCTTAAGTTATTGGAAGAGCCAAGAAGCATGCCTTTCTTTGAGTTGAAATATTTTTTACTTTCATGTAAGTTATATCATTTTTTGCATCATACTTTTTCAAGTACCAAGTTATGTGTATAAATCGTTACATCTAGCTTTTTGCTTTGTTTTTTGTTTTTTCATATGTAAGATAAGATATTTATATTTGTATGGATAATGAGTAGCTTACACTTGTGAAAGTGAAAATAATTATTTGAATTGCAATATATGGTTACACACTTACACACACTCGCCCGAAAGTTTTCTCGGAAGCAACTGGTCTATCATTTGGTATTTACCCATATAAGGTTATTACTGTATACATGCTACCTCCCTATACCATGGTCTGACAAGATTCAACACTATTATTGTTGTTGATCACAAGCTTTGAAGCTTACAACAATTAAGATATAAGCAACTAGAAACTATAATCCATGAAGAAATACCATTTCTCATAAACAAAAAACAACAATGAGAAAAAGAAAGAAGCCAACAACTAATGAAATACACACATTTTAGTTTGATCTAATAAACAACTCAAACTCAGCTAAATGGTACATAACTTGTGACTATCATTATTTAACTGTGAGAGTTACGAGTTAAAATCATGATTGGTAAAAAACGTTAATATAGTGTTTTTTAAATTATAAAAAGGAAAAAAGTAACTAGAAGCTCGACAGTACAAGGATTTTTTTTTGGTAAAAGGTCAACGACCCGGTAAATATATTACTCCAAAAAACGTTTAAGTACAACGGATATGGGTGAATCTCATATCTCAGCCCGTTACATAGGCGAAACGCTTACATAACAAGATACTTCCTATTTTCTAAACAAGAAAATAAAACCACTAACCACATGATAACAAAAGACTCTGACAAAAATATAAACTATTTCCTACGACCTTGGAGATTAAAGCCATACATGGCATTAAGAGCATCCAAATTCCCAGGAAGATCATAAATTTGCTTCGAATAATCATAGTCATCAAACTCATCTTCACGCTCAAGACCACCACCAAAAAGATTTGCTGATTCGTCGAAAGTGTTAAGAACCTCATCATCATCACTATCAGAAACCACAACCTCACCCACCTTTGAAAATGGGTTAGCCCTCTTAGTGGAAGAGGTAGACGGAATAGGATGACCATCATCATCCACAAGAGTAGCTTTCCCATCAATAAGTAGCTTTTCAAGCTTACCAATTTTCTCAACTATAGGAGTAGAACCAACTTCCTTTGTTTCCATTGAATCACTCACAAGCGGTTCTTGTGGTGTAGTACCAGTCTTAATCGACTCATCCTCATTAACTTCCATTGTACGGCCAACATCCACATCCTTATTGGTGTCATTAGTAGGAATACCAAAACCATCCGTATCATCCATATTAAGCGCATCAAACTGATTGGATGTAATGATCTTCGTTCCACTTGAGCTAGCCACATCAGAAGCCTTCTTCTTAGTTCCATCCACCTTTTTTGGTTTAGGAGGGTTCTTTTTGGGTTGATAATGAAATTGCTTACCCACAACGGGTTTGGTAAACCCTCCTTTACCCTGAGTTGTAGAACCACCTTGTTTACCTTTCTTTTTGTTATTGACAGCCGTGAAACCATCATTAACCGGCTTAGTAGGCTGAACTGGAGGAACAACAACTTTTGGACAATCAATAATAGTATGACCAAAAACCTTACACTTATCACAACGCGGTGGTTTCCACTCGTATTCAACCCGAATCTTCTCAATAGTCGAACCTGTACCATCAAGTAAAGGTATCTCAACAGTAATGCTATCCCTAAGCACCTCATCCGACTTCACTTCAATCATGCATCTAGCAAAGCTACTACGGCCCCACGATTCCTTGCACATTTGGCTGGTAAAAGCATCTAACCTTTTGGGCGTACCAATCAATGTAGCAAGAAGACTAAGACCATCATCAGAAAACATAGCAAGAGAACATCATAGAACTTAACCCACACCGGGATGTTGGTCAAATCTTCTTTAAGTAAATTGGTGTTCAATGTCCAAGGTTTAAGAATGATAGGTGCATTTCTAATCAACCATGGACCATTTTCAAGTACTTCATCAACACCTTTACACGAATTAAACTTAAAGAAAAAGAACCCCTTAGCATTCATCATTACCTTTTGTAAACCAAACTTAGCCCACGCATTGCGTACGAAGTAATCAACAATAGGAAAAGCAAGGCGTTGAACAAGTAAATACCCATAGAGAGTATTCTCAAACCTAGTGTTCACCTCTTCAACCACTTTCATTGGAACAGAAAGATCAACATCAGCCCTCTTTTTGCTACTTTCCAACCTATGAAAATTAGACACATGTTTTCGAGGCTCATTTGAAGTAGCACCCGCATAAGAGACCGATTTAACACCATCACTACTAGCATTATTGCCCTTTAGAACATTAGGACCTGAAGTTGCATTAGTCCCAAACTTCTGAGTTTGCATAGCAGCACTAAAACTAGAAGTAGGTGTAGAAATTGTACCACCATTAGGACTAGTAACCAAACCACCATTAGGACTATTAACCAAACCACCAGAACTCTTAGCATCCTTATCATTCGAATTGTGCAAAGCAAAATTGGTAACCTTATTAGCATCGATCTCCATTTGAATATTATTCATGGCTACATCAAAATTCTTATGCGCATTCGATAACAATTGCTCCACATTAAACTGTTTAGAAACATTAGGAGACGAATCAGAAGTAACATTAAGCATCTCCACATCATCCAAACCAGCCTTATCATCATCCTTATTAGCATTATCCAAACCAACCTTATCACTACCATGTTTATTCGAACCATCAACACTTGGTTCTACATAATTCGAAGAACTTTGCTGCTCTCCTTGACCAGTAGCATTCGCAGCAGAACTAGATACATTAGGAGAATTATACTTANTTAAGCATCTCCACATCATCCAAACCAGCCTTATCATCATCCTTATTAGCATTATCCAAACCAACCTTATCACTACCATGTTTATTCGAACCATCAACACTTGGTTCTACATAATTCGAAGAACTTTGCTGCTCTCCTTGACCAGTAGCATTCGCAGCAGAACTAGATACATTAGGAGAATTATACTTATTAAAGAACCCTTTTTCCATCTCTCACAAACCCACAAACAATCAAAAAACTAAACAAATAGCCAGAACCTAACAACAAGTAAACAAGAAAATAATTCGAACAAGGAGAAAAAACCCTAACTGAAAAGTTAGGGTTTGAGATGAACGCGCCAAAGAATCAACCTGGTCCCATGATGAATGTCGTACAATGAATTGTATAATGACCAGTTAATCAGTGATAAATAGGCGAACCGATCATAGGATACCAAAAGAATAAAGTCGGTTCAATCCAAATAATAGCCAAAAAAACGATTAAGATAAACCCTAAAAAGATCACACTAAGGAACAAGAATCGATTGATTAAAGCAACGAATAAATCGTTGCAAGAAAACAAAAGATTTTGGTCGTTAGGGAGAAAAAACGATAAAGGGTTGTTAGGGTTTAAAGAAAATCGTCAGAGAGAAATCGCATGTGGGTTTTGGTATGTCCACTCGACAGTACAAGGATTGAATAGTGGCTACATGATCTACAAAATTTCTTTTACAAATGAGTATAACAAGTGTTTTGTCTTCGCGTTGTGATGGGGTTAAATCAATATATTATATGCAAATTTTAATTTATGTGAGTTTAAACACAAAATAAGAGATTAGGTAAAGTTGATGGGAACTAATTGTAAGTGTGTGTTTGGTTAAAACTAGGGAAAGGGAAAAGAAAAAAGAAAGGCAATGATGATAATGGTGGGGCAAAGGAAATGAAAAGAAAAGCATTCCTCCTAATTTATTGGGTAATGGGTCGTTGCATTATACTCTACCAAGCATCTTTTTTTTATTATCTTTCTCATCCCCCCCCCCCCTACCAAACATGCCCTAAATATGGAATGAATAGTAAATCTTGTTGGTAATTGATAAATATTCAGGCTATTGAGCTACGCCATGAGAAAGTCGGATATTTGTATGATTGCTCTAGCCACCTCGGGGAAATGTAAAGGTGCAACTTGGTTTGTTTGATGCATCATGTCTTGGACTTTAAGGCGCGGCGCGGGAGATTGGCTTTTACTTGCGATGGGTCTTGCGTGTAAGATCATCCTTTGATAATATTTATTGTGATCTTTTACGTTTATCAGGTATTAACATTGGAAAATTGCTATTTTTCTTTTCTTTTTCCCCAACTCAGGAATATAAAAGAGCTAACTTTTCTTTTATTTTCTTCTCAACTTGGGAACACAAGAAAATACAATGTGTTTTATCCTCCCCTCTTCTTTCCTCTCCTCTTGTTTCTACACCATTTCTTTTCTTTCCTCGTCAAACTCGGGAACAAAGTATAAGTGCTATGTATAAAGAATTCAACTGTTCATTAATAGTTTGTACCTTGAATGATAACTGCTCACTATTTAAATTTAACATTTATCAACCAACTTCATGTATCACCACTTATGCATGTTTTTGTTACTTAAACATAACCATTAGTGTAATGTTTAGCAAAATCCTTCACTTTTTACCAGAACAAAATAATACTCCGAAATCTATTCAAACTATTATGGATTTCAAAATGTGTTATATCTCCCTAAATCACCAGCTATCGACAAATAACCCAATCAACATTTGTAGCGAGCGTTCTTTTTTTTCAAATGTACATAACAACCTAGAACTAAGCCCATATCTTGTGCCTTTAAGCGGCAGACAGGCATTGCAAGAACCTGAACCTTCACCACCTTTACATGCTTTAACACCACGAACACAAACGCAAGTATTAAATTTACAATTATAGTGAGTAAATGAGTTCAAGTAACGTAAAATCCGTTAGATCAACATGTCCTACACACATATAAAAAACGAGTATGATATATTCTTATAAACTTATGCTTACATAACCTTCTTGTGAGTATTTTAAATGAATCTACAGTTTTAAAAGCCAAGATCAATAACTAGAAGGATTCTTACAAGTTTGGTGTGTCAGTGTGTTAGTTGATCGAAACAATTGAAAATTTTGTGTATGTGCTTTTTGTTTTAATTTATTTTTGTGGGTTTTTTTTTTGTTGTGACTGTGATCTCCTTACTATGAGTGTTTGGTCTATGAGAAAAAAAGTTGAGTTGGCTTTGATGTGACGGGGTTGTTTATGGTTTTGTTGTGGTCTTGTTACTACTAGTCTCAAGATATCAACTCCGATCTCTGACTAGGTTATACTTGTCAGAGATTCAATTTGTAAAACGTTATCCACTCTAACTGATGGGTAACTTATTTTTAATATCATCAGAACACAAATGATCAAGCTTTTTACATTAAAAGCAATGCTACATTCGCTTACAATATCTTTCTACTTATTCTCCTACTCACACCAAATTACAACATGTGTAGTGCACTAATTCTCTTCCTTCATTTAATTCATTGATCAATTAACTTGTTATGATCACACAAGAGGATATATATTATATAGGTATATCAAGTAGGAAGTTATATCATTTTCCTTACATTCAGGTTTCCCTTCGCGGGTCTCTCCTAGTGGTTCGGGTCCCGGGGCCTGCCCGTTTGGATGGTTTAACTCGGGAGTCGGATTTCAAGTATGATACCGTTCTAAAAAAATATATATATATAAAAATAATAATAATAATAATAATAATAATAATAATAATAATAATAATAATAATAATAATAATAATAATAATAATAATAATAATAATAATAATAATAATAATAATAATAATAATAATAATAATAATAATAATAATAATAATAATAATAATAATAATAATAATAATAATAATAATAATAATAATAATAATAATAATAATAATAATAATAATAATAATAATAATAATAATAATAATAATAATAATAATAATAATAATAATAATAATAATAATAATAATAA
>LBNU01006135.1:67502-92413 GCA_014162995.1 Artemisia annua | reverse complement strand
TTCACAATATCATCTTAACAATGAGAATCTTCTAAATCGAAGAAGTATATAAAGGAGAAGAAAATTGTGTTTAGTCTAATTGTGTTTAGTTAAATGTCGGGTCTATTGATTGATTGAAGCGGGTTTATGATTCGGACTTGGGTCATTGGATCTGATTTTTTATTATATGAATTATAATTTATACTCTTGAATATACTAATTACTTTAATGTTTTAAGTTTTTATAATTTTGTTAAAAATAAAATTTGTTTTATAGTTCGCTTTTAATAATGTAATTTATTTGAACAATGAAGTCCGTCTTTCACAAAAACTGAGAGTTTCAAACATGAACCGAAAATTAGTCATGAACATTACGAAAAAACAATTAGATCCAACCTGTGTGCATCGCACTGGGATGAATATAAAAGGTCTTCAACATTAATGTCATCGCTTCATATTTAAAATAATTTATGTAACTTATACATATTAAAAAATTACATGTGAAGAAACTCTTTTAAATGTAACATCTTGAACAAAGTCTCTTCACATATACTCTTTTAATGTCAATAAACTATTTTAAATGTGTATCATGCTTAGAAAATGTGTAATACCATCACAACTTAGATATATAATGATGAAAATAAGTGACGTGTAACGCACGAGTCTTCATGACTATTTGAAATAAATATAAGTATCGATTTTGCTGTTGCACACGGGTTCGATACAAATGTTGATAGCGTTATTGTTCAACAACAATTTTCGCTTATTTTATAAGCCCTGTGCAACGCACGGGTCTTAATTACTATACTTAGAAAAGGTGTGATACCATCGCAACTTAAATATATAATGACGAGAATAAGTGCCGAAGAATACACTATCAACAATTATATACAGTCCTGTGCATCGCACGGGTCCTAATGACTAGTCTTTATAATGATCATTTAGGAACATATATGTCATGTACATGTATGAGGACACATACGAATCCAAGATTGTTACTACAAGCATACATTAACAACAACAACAACAAAACCTATTCTCGCCTGAGCAAAGATTGTTACTACGAGACAGATTTTCATTAACTTTTGAGTACTAAGACGATGAATGCAATAACCACTTTCCTGTTGTTAGTCCAACAACTATATTCGTCTCCATAACCTAAGTTGTAGTAGTCAACTTAAAAGAAGTATAACATGCTTTGAGGATATCATTTTATAGCAACCCTTAGGGATGACAAAAAGAACCCGAACTCGACGAGGAAATCTGAAACCCGAAAAGCTTGGGGCAGGGCGGGTCATGCTAATCTGGTTAACATATATAAACATTTATATTCATTGAATTTAAGTTATGTTAAAAGTTTTGGATGTTAGACAAAAAGGCATATGGAGTAATGTTTTTTAGTTTGTGACTAATATGTGGTACGACTTTTTTTAGTTTTTTAGCCTGAGCTTAATTCTTTTTTAAAAGCTGATATGAGCTATTTTTTTTAAGTTTTTCCCTAAAATTTTGAATGCTTTTTTATTGATAAACAAAATTTTGATACATGTTGACCGATTTTTGAAGTTTGTCTTTTCTAGTGGCGAATAGGAGGGACCTCTCCTATTGGTTAATTAAGGTCTAATTCAACCAAAACCATAAAAAAAAAAAAAAAAATAAAATACAAATAAAAAAAAAATAAAATAAAGAAATCTTTTATTATATACAGAGATTATTCAACAAAATCAAATCAACTGGTTAACGACTAGATGCCCGTCTTCTCAACCGAGGCATGAGGAGGTGAGATGTAGACGTCTAAGCCCGAAGCTTAGATAAGCATGATTCAGGAAGGACATCCGAGCCTTTTTTGTAAGGAGTGAGTATCCTTTCAACGCTCCTGGTGTCCAAAATCAGAGCGAGTTTCTAGACCCTGGCGTGTCAGCTTAACATTTACGAAAACATTATACTTTCAAGAATTCGCATAAGTGCTCCGTCATGTTACGAACTCAATAAATTTTTAAAATAATTTGATTCATGATATAAGATCGCAGGTTCTGAGGACGCAACACTTCTTTCTTCCTTACGTGACGCCAAGCCCGGGACTACATGCTCCAGCATCGCATCGCCTGTCCTTCCCATCTTTATTTGATCGCGTACCACTCGCATGCAGATTCTAATGCCGCCAGCGCCCGCACAGTTCTAAGAAAGAACCCACTTTCATGGCATTTTTTTTGTGTCAAATAATTAACATCTTTCAAACGTTAATCGGTTAAGCGAAAAAAACATATAGCCGTTACGACGAGCATTTATTATCTTTCTATAGATACGGGCCGGCTTGATGATAGTGCGGTGTTCGAGCAATAATTTTTTTTTTCCGTTTTTTCAGCGTTTTTTTTCGTGGCCGAAAAAAAAAATCAGCATATGATATTAACATATCAATCGTGATACTTACATATCACTATGTGATATTTACACATAATATCACATGTGATACTATATACTCACAGCGTGATTACTCAATCCGTGATATTAGCATGTGATTGCACGTGTGATACTCGTAAATATCACGTGTGGATATGTAATATCACATGTGATACTCACGTGTGATATGTAATAATAATCACATGTGATATATCACATGTGACTATGTAATATACAACATAGTCGATATATCACATATGATTTTTTCGGCCACGAAAAAAAACGTGAAAAAAACGAGAAATCTTTTTTTTGTCGAAAGTATATCAAAGTGCCCGTCTATAGAAAGATAATTAGATGCCCGTCGCGATGGTGTAATTATTTTCGCTTAACGATTAACGGTTTAAAAGATATTTAAATTATAAAAAATGGGTGAAATATTTAATGAAGTTTTAAGTTGAGAGAGAAATGTGAAGTGTAAAATGATTCATTGAAATGAAAGTGAGGAATATACAGTGTTTATATACAAGGTGAAGAGTTGACTTATCTAACTTTGACTTCTTTTACTAACTAACTACAACATATAAGCTAGAAGCTATCACAGTGCTTCAATACATGTAATCTGCTCCTCTGTTGCTTGCTTGTGAACTGAGAAGCTTAAGACTTGTGAGCTTGTGTTCTTGAGATTGCATTTACCTTTGATATGCCATTACTCCCCCCACAAGTTGGCACTGTGTAAGGATCACAGATGCCATACTTGGATAAACAGTTATACTGAGGAGCCTTGGATAATCCTTTGGTTAGTACATCAGCAAGTTGATTCTTTGTAGGGATGTAAGTAGGAAGTACTTGGCCCAGCTTGATCTTGTCTCTCACAAAGTGATAGTCTATCTCAGTGTGTTTTGTTCTTGCATGTTGGACTGGATTTAGTGCTAGTGCAATTGCTGAGGCATTATCACAATAGATAGGAGTTGGAGAAGAGATGATTATACCCAGATCCTTGAGGAGACACTTGAGCCAGGATAGTTCACATGTAACATCAGCTAGTGCCCTGTACTCTGCCTCTGTGGAGCTTCTAGATACAACTGGTTGCTTCTTGGATTGCCATGAGATGAGACATGAACCCAAGAATATACAATAACTAGTTACAGACCTTCTTGAAAAACTGCAGCTTGCCCAATCACTATCACAAAATGCCTTCAAGGTTAGACTTGTATTTGTTGGGAACATGATACCTTGTCCTGGACAGCCTTTGAGATACCTCAGAACCTTGACTAGAGCCTTCAAATGGGGTGTTCTTGGTGCTTGTGTGAACTGACTCAGTGTTTGAGCTGCATAGGACACATCTGGTCTTGTGATGGTAAGATACAATAACTTACCAACAAGAGCTCTGTATTGAGATGTATCCTCAAGAAGTTCACCATCATCATGATTGAGCTTTACAAGAGGATCAAAAGGAGTGGAAGATGGTTTAGCATTGAGCAATCCTGCACTTTGGAGTAGTTCAAGTGTGTATTTTCTCTGTGTCATGACCAGCCCAGCAGTATTTCTCAAGACTTCTATACCAAGATAATAGTGTAAAGGCCCTAAGTCTTTGATACTGAACTCTTGATGTAACTGTTGTTTGATGTAAGTAATGTGAGGTAGATTGTTCCCTGTGAGAATTATGTCATCTACATACACCAACAGACAGAGAAAGATATGGTCCTTTCTATACGTGAAAAGGGAATTGTCAGCATAACTTTGAATGAACCCTAGTTTCTGTAAGAGAGTGGTTAACTTGATGAACCATTGTCTGTTGGCCTGCTTTAGACCATATAGAGACCTTTGTAACTTGCAGACACTTGTCTTAGAGTAATTACCAGGATACCCTTGTGGTATTTTCATGTAAACTTCCTCTGCTAAGTCCCCATGTAGAAAAGCATTATTTACATCTAATTGTGCAATATGCCATTGGTTGTGAATGGCTGTTGCCAATAAGGCCCTTACTGTGACCATCTTTGCCACTGGAGCAAAGGTCTCATGGTAATCTACTCCTTCTTTCTGTGTGTAACCTTTGGCCACTAATCTAGCTTTGTACTTCTCTATAGTTCCATCAGCCCTGAGTTTGATTTTGAATATCCATTTACAGTCTATAGGTATCTTTCCAGGGGGTAGTTCAGTTATTATCCAAGTACCATTGGCTTCTAAGGCTGCTATTTCTAAATCCATTGCTTCTATCCACTTTGGGTTCTTTGCTGCTTGGGCATATGATTGAGGCTCAGTGATGGTGTTAATTGATTGTATGAGATGTCTTATGGATGATGAATGTATGTTGGTGTAATTAATGAAATTTGTGAAATGATGTTTAGATGTTTTAGGTAGGTTGATGTGATAGTCTTGTAGTTTTTTGGGTAGTTTGGTTGTTCTGGTTGATGTTCTGTGATGTTGTTTTGATTGTGATGTTTGTGTTGGTTGTTGTGTTTGATGTGGTTGTGTAGTGTTGCAGTGATGTTGTTGTGTTGATTGTGGTGTTTGTGTTGTTTGTTGTGTGTTTTCTGTTGTGTGAGCTGAGAGAGGTGGCAAAGCTGTGGTTGTCTGTTCTGTAGAAGTATCTGTGGATAGGGGTGGTTGAGTAGGGAGTGGTGGCATTGTTGGAGATGGTAGTGAAGTTGGTAGTGGTGAGGTATCTGATGAAGGTGGTGAGGAATCATGTGGGGTAGGTGATTGTTGTGATGTTGTTTCATCTGTGGAAGGAAATGTGTGAGCTTGTGTGAAATGAGGAGGATTGAAGTATTGGTTTGGTGACTGTTGTGGTGCTGTTTTGGGTGGTTTTAGATGAAATGGGAAGATATCTTCATGAAAGGTCACATGCCTGCTTGTAAAAAGTTTGTGGGTGTCAAGGTTATATAGAATGTAACCTTTTTGAGATGGTGGGTAACCAATGAAAACTGATGGGATAGCTCTGGCTTCAAATTTGTCAGTGGTGTGTTGGTGGGCAAAGGTTTGGCAGCCAATCACTCTTAAGTGATCTAGAGGGGGTGGTTCACCATAGAGACACTCAAATGGACTTTTGTTGTGAATGGGTTTGGATGGGAGTCTGTTGATTAGATAGGTAGCAGTGAGTATACAATGACCCCAGAAGTGAATGGGAAAATTTGCTTGAAATCTGAGTGCTCTGGCCACTTCTAAAAGTTGTTTATGCTTTCTCTCCACTCTGGCATTCTGTTGAGGTGTATAGGGACAGCTTGTTTGATGGATAATGCCATGGTGTTCAAAGAATGATATTAAAGATGAATTTAGGAATTCCAAACCATTGTCACTTCTGACAGTTTTGATTGTCTTATGAAATTGATTTTGTACATAAGAGTGAAAGGCTTTTATTTGAGATGTAGCATGATCTTTGCTAGGAAGTAAATATGTCCATGTGGCTCTAGAAAAATCATCCACTATTGTCAAGAAATATTTACATTTGTTTATTGTTGGGGATTTGTAAGGACCCCAAATATCTACATGAACAAGCTCAAATGGAAACAAAGCATGCGAGGTACTTAAAGTGAATGGTGAAGCATGATTTTTGGCTAGTGGACAAACATTACAGAGTGTTACATCAGAATTACATGAAGTGGAAAGAGATTTGATTTGTTTGAGAACTGGAATAGATGGATGACCCAGTCTTGAGTGCCAGAGAAGAGTGTTGTCTTTGCTGCTTGCTCCAAGGAATGTAGGACTTGATGAGGTGTGTAGGTCTGGATAGATGATATAGAGCCCTTCACAGAGGTTGCCATGAGCAATCCTCTTGTTGAGGCCCTGAAAATAGCATGAAAGTGATGTGAAAATAGCTGTGATGGGCATTTGTTTGGTTAGTTGGCTAACAGATAATAGATTGTATGCAAAGGATGGGATATGAAACACATTTGTGAGTGTGATTTCTGCATTTATTCTAACTTTTCCACAGATTGTTACTTCTACAGTTTGACCATTAGGTAAGGTGACATGAATGGGTGGGTTGCAAAGGTATGTGTCATGCATAATAGATAGGTTGATGCAAATGTGGTCAGTTGCCCCACTATCAACTACCCAAGCAGCTCTAAACTTAATCATAACAGAAGCAATGAATTTATATCTCCTAATAGTGTAAGAATTGACCATACCAGTGGGAGGATTCTACTAACATTGCTGCATCATTAACATCACTTGGTTCAATTGATTCTGAAGTTGGTCCATTCTCACAAAAACTGCCTCACTGCCACTTCCATTGCTGGACTCTGCTTGTGTAGTTGAACTAGCATCTTGACCCTGAACTGAGTTAACAACCTTAGAACCTTTGACATCATTCACAGTCACATTCCTTGTGATTGGAGGCTTGTATTTCCCATGAAGTGGGTGACCAGGTGGATAACCCCTTAACCTATAACACTCATCACTGGTATGACCTTCCTTGTAGCAGTTTGTGCAGTACACACCAGCTTTGAAAGTGCTTTTTCTTCCATTTTGAGGCCTATTTGTGTTTTGATTAGGATTGGGATTGTTGCTGCTTGTATTATGGTATCTAGTTGTTTGAGTGATGTTACCATGAGCTGACAAGGCTGTTGAACCACTAATTGGCTTAGGCAAAGTACCTTCTCTCTGCTTTTCTTCTTGCCTTATCATGCTATATGCCTTAGCAACTGTAGGTAAAGGTTGTAAGAGCAGAATTTGACCTCTTAAGTTGGAATAACATTCATCTAGGCCCATAAGAAATTGAATCAATCTTTTTCTCTGTTCCCTATCCCCATTGTTTCTTCCATTCTCACAGTTGCAAACACAATTACACAAGTATGGTGCCTCTAAAGCATCATGTTCATCCCATAGACCTTTTAGCTTATGATAGTATACCTCTATGCTACAATTCTGTTGCTTCAAACTGACAATATCATTCACTAATTGAAAGATTTGGTGCCCATCTAATTGTGCATAATGCTCATGTAATTCAGACCATAGATCAGATGCAGTAGTGATAAAGTTCAAATTGTTACTTATCTGATCTGAGATGGTGTTCAAGATCCAAGAGATGATCATATCATTAGTTCTTTCCCACATGACTCTTTCATCTGTATCAGTGTTTGGTTCCACAAATTCACCAGTAACAATTTTTAGCTTGTTCTTTGCATTCAAAGCAATCATCATACTTCTTTTCCAAGAACTGTAGTTATCAGACCCTGTGAGCTTCTTGGATATCAAGATTAAGCCAGGGTGATCATTTGGGTGAAGGTATAATGGATGGTGAGGTGAATTGAAGTCATTGATGGTAGTTTCTGGTGGTGTATGGTTGTTTGTGGTATTTTGATGATTATTTGTGGTGGTTGACGGTGCCATTGATTAATTTTGATGATTCTTGATGTTTCTTGATTGATTAGAAAGAAATTGGTGGCGGAATAGTGGTGGTTTATGATGGTTGTGTAACTGAAATGGTCACCGGAGTTTGTTAGAGCAGTTGTGGGTTTGTTAGAGGTGGTTACAGGCCACCGGAGGTGGTGGCTCTGATACCATAATGAAGTTTTAAGTTGAGAGAGAAATGTGAAGTGTAAAATGATTCATTGAAATGAAAGTGAGGAATATACAGTGTTTATATACAAGGTGGAAAGTTGACTTATCTAACTAACTTTGACTTCTTTTACTAACTAACTACAACATATAAGCTAGAAGCTATCACAGTGCTTCAATACATGTAATCTGCTCCTCTGTTGCTTGCTTGTGAACTGAGAAGCTTGAGACTTGTGAGCTTGTGTTCTTGAGATTGCATTTACCTTTGATATGCCATTAATATTAAATGCTTTTAATCTCAACCATTGATTTCTTTTTAGATGAATATGGCGGGGATGAATGTTTGATTTTTTAAATAACTCGACTCATTGATTCATATGTAAACTTCGTAGATATACGAAACTTATAACCAATATCTCATAAACTCATCAAGCCAAACACCCCAAAAGAAATTTATCCGATCAGAAAGTAACTTTAGGCAATAACCATTACACTCATTCATTGACCTATCTACGACCCAAAAGTGGTTGACCTATTTTCATTCAAAGATCACATAGATATTAGATACCTAAATATTGTCACAAAAAATTTATTAACAAAATCTTATCTAAAAATAAAAACAGTCGATCCTTCTCTCTTTACCATAAATAACATAAAAAGGAAAACACATCACAAAAACCAGAGACACAAATCTCCCACAATCCCACTTTTCCTGTATATCCCTCAACCAAAAACCTTACAAAAAAACACACACAGTAAACACACCATAAAAACACACACAATGAACGAGCCACCAAAACGCCACCACAAACAACCACAGCCACCATTAGTAATCCCCCCAGGCCACGTATGCTTCCGTCTTTTATGCCACTCATCTCGCATTGGCGGCATCATTGGTAAATCTGGACACGTCATCAAAACCCTCCAGACACAAACCTCGACCAAGATTCGTGTCGAAGATCCTGTCCCTTTGTCGGATGATCGTATTATCACTGTTATAGGAAACACAAACCTTACTAAAACATTGTCTTTTAATGCTGCTACTGGGTTGGTGAACATTGGTAGTGGTAGTGGGAGTTATAGTAGTGATGAGGAGGAGGTTTGTGAGGTGTCTGATGCCCAAGAGGCTTTGGTTAGGGTTTTTGAGAGGGTTTTGGAAGTGGCTGCTGAAGGGGAGGGGGAGGGTGGGTATATGGTGGGAGGGGGAGTGGTTTCGTGTCGGATTTTGACGGATAAGAGCGTTGTTGGTTCGGTTATTGGGAAAGGTGGGAAGGTGATTGAGGGGATAAGGAAGGAGTGTGGGTGTAAGCTTAGGGTTTTGGTTAAGGATAAGTTGCCTTCTTGTGCTAGTTTTAATGACGAGATGGTTGAGGTTAGTTAACTTGTTTTATTGCGTTTTAGTTTTGATGTTATGAGGGTGTTTGAGATTGCTTATTTTGATGGTTAAGATGTAGTTGCAAGCTGCAAGATTTTAAAGCTTCTGTTAATAAGCTTTAACCATAGAAGTCTAAAAGCTAAACGCTCGGTTAGTGTTTCATTAGGAGAGCTTAAAATTAGATCAAAGACCTGCAAGCTTATTGCAAACAAGCATAACGGTTAAAAGCTAAAAGCAAAAAGCTACAAAAGGCTCCCAAAAGCTATTTTGTTTGGTTTGGTTTGGTTTTTGATTGTATTTAAACTGTTTAATTTAAGGTCTTTATGCTGATGCATTTATAGGATTGTTGTGATAGATGTGAAAGGAAATATGTAGTTTGAAGAAAATGATCAATTTTAGGTAGCACTTTTTGTTCAAAGTTGCTTGTTTGGGAAAGGTTGGTTGTTCCTTTTTTTTTTTTTTTGGAGAAAAAAAAAAAAAAAAAAAAAAAAAAAAGGAATCTAAAATTTAATTCTTCATAGATGTAGATGTTTTGTTAGATCAATCTGTATGAAAAAAAAAAAATGTAAATATAGAAGACTATTGCTGTAAAAAGTGAACGATTTTGGACAAAAAGGTGAATTTTAATATTATCTTTATGCTATTTGCATATCTATTGTTGTGCAGTATTGCTAATTGCTGCACTCATCAGGATCGCAAATGGCATGGTTTGTTTGCGACAAAAAGTCAATTAGGTGTTTCAGATTAGATAGAAAACTGTCATGTTCTTTATTGACCATATACTAGTTGTTTGACATTATCTAATTTTGGAAGATCGTATGGTATCTTTGCTCTAATTGTTTGTTTTCTTGGTCAATTATGTAACCTCAATTTCAATAGCACAGCCTGAAATACTGGGTACTTGAATATCTTTATGCTAGTTTTTATCCGGAATCTTGTGCTTCTTAGCGGGCCTGATCCTCTTCGATTATTTATCATAGGATAGTTTGTTCTAATAAATGTAAGTGTCTGTGACACAGATTTATGTAATGTAATTTTTATGCTTGTTGCAGATCGAAGGTGATGTTTTGGCCACTAAAAAGGCACTTGTTGCTGTTTCCCGTTGCCTTCAAGATTGTCCCTATGCTCAAAAAACAAAGATGGTTACAGGTAGACCTGATCATGCAGCTCCTTGGGAGAACATACCTAACGGGCACATGGATTACCCGTCTGTATCTTCAGAAGGTGACACCTACCATCCCATGGATTCCCGAGCTTCTCAGCAGGAAATAGTTTTCAAGATGCTATGTTCTAGTGATTGGGTGGGTAGATTAATAGGCAAATCAGGATCGATCATTCAAGCTATTCAAAATGAGTCAGGTGCTACTGTAACCATTGGAGGTCCTGTTTCTGATTGTGATGAACGGTTAATAACCATTACTGCTATGGAGGTTTGCTAGTTTTTAACTTGTTCTTAAAGTATATGTTATAGTTAATCCTTTTAATTCGTGCCTCCTTTTTATTGTAGACTCCGGAGTCAGGGGACTCGCCTGCACAAAATGCAGTGATGCTTGTTTTCAATAGGTGCGTTGAGATTGGCTATCCATCATCAATAATGGGCACACAGATTACTGCTAGACTTTTGATATCACCAAACCAAATGGGATGTTTGTTGGGTAAAGGTGGCTCCATAATTGCTGATATGAGAAAGGTGACGGGTGCTTATATGAAGATAGTTGGCGATGATCAAGTCCCAAAGTGTGCTTTGGACACTGATCAAGTAGTACTGGTTAGGATCCTCATGCCTTCATTTCTCCTTTAAAGTTGTGATATTGTTAGAGATTGGCAAAATGGTTGGGTTGAGTGGGTTGGGCAGTGGGTCTACTATAGTGTCGATTAAAACGGGTTGGCTGGGCGGGCTGGCTGGCATAAACTTCATTTGTTAATTCTTTTGAGTATATTTTTAACTAGTTATTGTACCAAATATTATAATAAAGATAATCGAACTAGTGTAATAAAGTAAGTTAAGTAAGTTATGAGTTTTTTTTTTTTTTTTTTTTTTTTTGCATTTTGATACACCCTACATTACTGTTAACCCGCTGGACAATGTTAAAGATAAACTGTAAGTCAAATAAATCCAAAATGGGTTGAAATTACCACCTCTGGCTATTGACTTATCCGTTCCAATAATTTATATCATTATATGCACATTTGTTTCCATTTATGTTATTTTCTGTGCATCTGTTTGCTTTTCTAAAAATTGAACCATCTTCGTTTAAAGATGACAGGAGAATTTGTAAGTGTACGGGATGCTTTATTCAGTGTTACTGGCAGGCTGCGAAACAACTTATTTTACGGTAAAATGTCGAATGACCATGGAACTAGGGGCACACATCCTCGAGGGAATGGTCGTCATTATAATGAGCATTCAAATTTAAATCAGAGTATGGATAGTCTCAAGTTATCAAGTAATACAGATCATCTTCCAACGCCTGCACAAAGGCAATCTCAGGTAACATTTTGGTCTCTTTTATTACTCCCATATTTGAGAACTTTTTCATATCTTTAATTGTGGATTGATTGCAGATAATAGCGGGTAATCCGATGGTGGGACAGAATGTTGGCAAGGGATCAACTTCTGTTAAAGGTGGCATTGAGCTTGGCAGGTTTGCATCAAATACCGCCTCGTAGTTTATTTAATTTGTTAGATAAAGGAATGTAGTTTATTTTTAGAGACAAAACCCTTGATATACATCGTTGAGAATCAAAGTGTATTTTATATGGTAAAAAGTAAAGTCATGTATTAACTGTGAATGTCACAGTATGTATTTAGGGAAGCCCCTCCATAGATAATGGTAAGTGAGAGTTGCATGTCTTGTTACTAGTACTACGTCTAGATATTTTCCTAAAGGAATAGTGGTGCTTTTTATGACTGTTGGTTAGTTTTCTGAAATATACATATTCATTGGGCTACTTTGACCTGCTTAAGTTATTTGCGAAAATAGTTATACTGAAGGGAGCTTATTTGTTTAATCACTTTAATGTCGTTGTGGGTCATTAATACCGTGTAACATGTATGTAAGGCAGTCTGCGACACTACAAGATTGAATTGAACCAGATCGAACTGAACCAGATCGAACTTTGTGCTGTGGTTTTATACCAGTTTAATTTGCATTAACTTTTACAAACATAAATCAAGATCAACTATATGCATATAATTAACTTTCATTTATAAGCGATTTTTTTATCTTTATTTACCCAATTTTTCTTGATGATGTTTTGCAGGGGAGGTAGATCAGCTATAGTGAAAAATATGAGTGTTGAAATTGAAGTACCTCAAAATGTCATTGGTTCGGTTTATGGGGAAAATGGAACCAATCTAGCTCGTCTGAGACAGGTAATATGTACTTTCATTTGTGGGTTTAGAATATCAAGTGAATAGCATTTCCGACCATTGCACATGATATGGACATGTTAGCTAAGCGGCATTTTTTACAGAAATGCAAAATTCATAAAACGTCGTACCACTCTTGTTTATCTTATGATAGTGCAATTTACCCTTTTTA
This sequence comes from Artemisia annua, assembly GCA_014162995.1. Lineage (NCBI taxonomy): Eukaryota > Viridiplantae > Streptophyta > Magnoliopsida > Asterales > Asteraceae > Artemisia > Artemisia annua. The sequence continues at coordinate 79,616 of LBNU01006135.1, read as the reverse complement.
AAATGATTAATAACAACATACTGCTCGTCTCTCCCATCTTACAGAACCTACTTATGATTTTCTTAACATGAAATAGTAGCCAACTTCAAGCTCAATTTCTGCAAAAGGGCCTATAATAGGAATTGAATGAAAGTGGGCTGCTATTTCAAACGATGAGCCCTTAAAAAATTGCAAAATAAAAGTTGTTATTAGTAAAAGTGTCAGGAAATTTGACAGTAGTTAATAATTATGACTATTTTTCAACTGTAGTGGTTATTTTCCAGCATTTTTGCCAACTCGAGGTTTCTTTTTATACTTTTGAAAGTTTATTGGTTACACATCACTACTTCACTAGTTAAAAATGTCATTGGTGCTTCGAATCTTTGTCTGCGTTATGTGGAATATCATGATTACTCACAGATCTAGATGGTGGTTACCTTAACATTTATTGTATGAGGTTTGATTTCTTGTTACATCAACCACGTTCTGGTACAACTGCAGTCTCATGAAAGTAAATGACACACAGGATTACGAGGTTCGGTCAAAAGGGAATGACGCACTAGGGTCATAATTATTAATCTTGAATTAGGATTTACAATTACAGTAAGGATAAATTAAATATAGGAGAAACCAGGCAGAAATAACCATATGGTCAGATACTGATGCACCTTCTGACCCCCGCTTCAAAGCGGCGGCTTGACCATCAAGGCAACAAATCAGAGACCATACTGTGTTCTCGAGTTGAGTAAAAGGGAGGAAGTAAAGTGAAAGTGAGAAAGTTTGTGTTCTCCAGTTTTTTTTAGGAAGTGAGGTAGAGTGAAGTAAAGTGGTTATATTTTAGTTATAAAACTTTCACTCCACATTTGGGGTGAAAGTCACTTTACTTCCTCTTTCTTACTTTACTTCTTCTTTCTTTCACTTTCATTCATTTTTTTTTTCCTCTAACGAAGTATAAATAAACAGAATTTTGTGTTCGTTCACACTCTGCAACTTGTTTCCACAGACATGATCCATAATAACAAACAAATATCTTATTATCTTCATGTTTTCCGCTTCTCTGTTGCTTGAAAATTGTAACATTTGAGTATACAGTTTGTTTCATACTTGTCCACCATGACACATCAAGAATGGGCCAGATTTCCGTTATTAACCACAAAACAGAACAATATAATCTACCAAATTAATTATGATGATTAGATTTTCAAAGATGACAAGGGAGAAATAATGTATTCATTGGCTCGCGTGTTTTATGTGCGCTATTGGAATTCTTTAGTAGCAACTACCAGTTGCTTATGTGCGAAATTTTCACCATGTTATCGTTATTTTGCATTTTTTTTTTTTTTTTTTCTTTTCCTGATTACCTTTTTAGCATCTGCCTAGTTAATGTCTAATCTAATAAATCTTACCCATTGATGTTTTAATTTTGTGTTGTTTGAAACCAGATTTCGGGTGCAAAGGTTGTGGTGCACGAACCACGTTCAGGAACAGCTGACCACATTCTTGTTATCTCCGGTACTCCTGATCAGACTCAATCAGCTCAGAGCCTACTTCAAGCATTCATACTTGCTGACCAATCATGACAAAGATCTCTCCTAAACCCGCAAGTCAAAGTGACCAAGATATTTTCGGGTAATTAGACGAGGATAGGATAGAATAAAGATATTTCATTAATTTTGCTCGTTCTATTAGGTACCTTTTTGAAACTAAGCGCTGGTGACTTCAGCATCTTTTTTGAACTTCGGAAAACAGGCAATGTACAAACGACCAATCTTTTGTAACAAATTGTATCATAACTTCATAAGCATGACAGCCAAATGGTTTTTGTAGGTCAGGTTATAAGCTATACAAGAAAGTAACATGTTAACAAAGATTGAATTTGTGACTTCTGACGCAGGTTATTATAAATCGTGCTTGCTTATGTGGTTTATTTGAGTACAATCTCAACATTATCATGCACACCTTGAAGTAGCAATTCACCATCATAGGTCAAGATTTTGCGTCTCTTGGCGGCCCTCAGTGTCCCAACTAGTGCCTCAAAAATGTTTGCACACCTGTCATCGTTGAACAGCACCCCGAATGTCACCTTCATGATCCAATATACAAGTTCTAAATTAGCAATGTAAAAGAAAGATTCAGTACTGATGTCAAATAACAGATGTGAAACTTCTGTATTCAATGGTCATGATAAACTGCTAAAAAAAGGTCATGGTAAAGGTGTGTGACCAGGTTTGATAGTCCTGAAAATGACTACAAGAGAATGGCCTCTTCATTTGTTAAACAAAACATTGTTATTTCATATGGGTAAACGGATGTGGTTTTCCCTATTTAGGTTACCCGAGGAGGGCGAGCTTTTTCACTCAGATATACGCGACCTCTTCGAGTTAATCCCGAGACCGTTTCCGGCCTTCCCTGGCCACCGCTAAATGTATACACCTAGTGAGGTTTGAATCATTGACCTCTTGTTTGGCCAAAGACATTATCACTGTGCCATTTGGTGGTGGTTTCATATTTTCATAGTGTGATATTTAGAAATCGAAAAGACTGACAAAAGTGTAAATGGGTTAACCGAACCCGACTTGATACCTCGGAATGTATCCTTCTTAATTAACCCGTTTCTCAACCCGACCATGTCATTCTTGGGTCAAACAGTCAAACAGAAAAACATGCACAACATCATTGTTTTTGGCCAGGTGAAAAAATTTCTGGTTAATGCCATCAATGATTGATATGGATCACTCAGAAGCTTCAAATCTATTTATATATAGATTGTTATATCCTACATTCTATTGACAACAAATTACTACTATCTTTTAGGTACGATGATAATCATATCAACCAATATGTTCATGCATCATTGCGCAAAATCTATCAAACCGTCATCTGCATATGAAACAGATTGCTAATAAAACATTGACGATCCACCATTAGCTACCATAAAGACAATATCATATGCTCTTAACATTACGAAAATCAAAACATAACACCATAAAATCTTTGTAAATTTTTGTGGGGCAACATTACCTTGTAGGATCCATCGTTTTGTTTGCGGCCTAGTCGTTTGATTTCTTGTTTTAGCTGCTCAATCTCTTGGTCTACGTCCATGGTTTTCTTGGAGGTTTGGTGTGTTTTCAGGGGATCTGTTGTGGTGCATGTAACAATCGATTTATGTGCTCCTATTTTTTGTCTTTTGGAAACAGAAATATAAGTTATGATATGTAAATCCTATCCTATTTTATTTTGTTTACTTATGTTTAAACAAAATATATTAGAGTCATTTTATTTTGCATACTCAAAAATCCTTACATAACAAGGGACAAATCTAGACCATCTATTTCATTTGATTAACAAGACAATATTTAACACATGGAGAGACCAAAAATATAAATTAACTCAAAACTAAAACCAACCACTCCCTCATTGTCTGTAGAGGCGTCAAATCTTGTCCAAATTGCAATTAATTGACCTTTTTTTTGGCACTTTTTACATTTTTATATGTTTTGAACGATTTTTTACTTTTATCGTCTTCTTCTGTTTCTCTAGGCTTTCGTCAGTTTTCTTACGTTTTTATGCATTTTCGGCCTTTTCATACGTTTTTGGCCGTTTTCTTAAGTTTTCACCCGTTTCCATAAGTTTTCGTCCATTTTCATACGTTTTCGTCCTTTTATTAACGAATTCGTCCGTTTTTATACCTTTTTGTCCATTTTCAAACGTTTTTATATGTTTTCAGACCTTTTTGTCTGTTTTTATACGTTTTCGTCCATTTTTTTTACTTTTTCGTCCGTTTTCAGACGTTTTCGTCTGTTTTCAAACGTTTTATACGCTCTCGTCCGTTTTCAGACATTTTCGTCCGTTTTCATATGTTTTTGTCCGTTTTCATGCGTTGTCGTCCGGTTTTTACGTTTTCATCTGTTTTTATTCATCCGTTTTTATACCTTTTCGTACGTTTTCAGACGTTTTCGTCCGTTTTTATACGTTTTTGTCCATTTTTTAACGTTTTCATCTTTTTTTAGACATTTTCATCCGTTTTTAGACATTTTCATCCGTTTTCAGACGTTTTCGGCCGTTTTTATACGTTTTCGTCCGTTTTTAACGTTTTCATCCGTTTTCGGACGTTTTCATCTGTTTTCAGACGTTTTCGTCCACTTTTATACGTTTCTGTCTGCTTTCATATGTTTTCAGATGTTTTTGTCCGTTTTAATACATTTTCGTCCGTTTTTTAAGTTTTGTCCGTTTTTAGATGTTTTCGTTTGTTTTCAAACATTTTCGTCCATTTTTATACGTTCTCGTATGTTTTTAGACGTTTTCGTTCGTTTTTATAGTTTTTGTCCGTTTTCACACGCTTTTATAGGTTTTACTTACCTGGTGCCATTTCTTTTCTTCGCCTAATAGCGGATGGTTTACTAAAGAGGCCAGTTGCGTTTTCATAGATATGCATCTCCTTTATTACTTTATATTCAATATCAGTGTTTAGAGACAACCGTTGGATGCATGAAAGTAAGCCATCCCTTACGGCTGCAGCCCCTCCCACTTCAGTGTTTGGAGCAAAAATTGGATTATCATAGAAAGTAGATGAGNCAAACGTTTTTATATGTTTTCAGACCTTTTTGTCTGTTTTTATACGTTTTCGTCCGTTTTTTTTACTTTTTCGTCCGTTTTCAGACGTTTTCGTCTGTTTTCAAACGTTTTATACGCTCTCGTCCGTTTTCAGACATTTTCGTCCGTTTTCATATGTTTTTGTCCGTTTTCATGCGTTGTCGTCCAGTTTTTACGTTTTCATCTGTTTTTATTCATCCGTTTTTATACCTTTTCGTACGTTTTCAGACGTTTTCGTCCGTTTTTATACGTTTTTGTCCATTTTTTAACGTTTTCATCCGTTTTCAGACGTTTTCATCTGTTTTTAGACATTTTCATCCGTTTTTAGACATTTTCATCCGTTTTCAGACGTTTTCGGCCGTTTTTATACGTTTTCTTCCGTTTTTTAACGTTTTCATCCGTTTTCAGACGTTTTCAGACGTTTTCGTCCACTTTTATACGTTTCTGTCTGCTTTCATATGTTTTCAGATGTTTTTGTCCGTTTTAATACATTTTCGTCCGTTTTTTAAGTTTTGTCCGTTTTTAGATGTTTTCGTCTGTTTTCAAACGTTTTCGTCCATTTTTATACGTTCTCGTATGTTTTTAGACGTTTTCGTTCGTTTTTATAGTTTTTGTCCGTTTTCACACGCTTTTATAGGTTTTACTTACCTGGTGCCATTTCTTTTCTTCGCCTAATAGCGGATGGTTTACTAAAGAGGCCAGTTGCGTTTTCATAGATATGCATCTCCTTTATTACTTTATATTCAATATCAGTGTTTAGAGACAACTGTTGGATGCATGAAAGTAAGCCATCCCTTACGGCTGCAGCCCCTCCCACTTCAGTGTTTGGAGCAAAAATTGGATTATCATAGAAAGTAGATGGGTTTAAGTAATATCCAGCGGCATGCAAAGGTCGATGGAGTTGGCACATCCACCTATGATCGATAATCTCGATAGTCTTCTTATAAAGGTCCTCCTTATTCAGAAAGCTATTTTGAATAGCATCCTTAGCCTTGTCCATGGGTTGTAAATGTAACCCATAGCCGGCTTCCTTTCTCCATCAACCATTCTAAGGACATTAACAAGAGGGCCTGTCAACTTAAGAGTATAAACGATGTTCTTCTGAAATGACTCTTTTAAGAAGTAAGACTGCATTTGATGAGGTGAAAAGTGTACCCGTTTTAGGGGGTCATTTAAGCCCTAATTCGAGTTAATATGATCAAATATTGCCCTAAATCGTTCCTTTTGTCATTTTAGGTACTTTTGAGAAGAATTCTGGAAAACACATCCTTTTAGGCGTTTTTGGAGCATAAAGTGAAGAAAACGACAAAGTCTCAAAAGCATGCTGGAAATCCTTCCTGACGGCGTCAGAGTCACAAGGTGACGCCGTCAGCCAACCAAGACAAAGGAGTGGATTCTGACTATACGTGACGCCCTAAGAAGAAAATGTGAAGTTTACACCTGACGGCGTCAGGTGTTAATATTCCTAGGCCGTCAGGTGTTAAGTTAAAGAGTGACGGCCAAGAGCAAAATTACAAGTGACGGCGTCAGACATGGATCTAGGCCATCCGAGAACCCTAATGGCGGCGAGCTGACGGAGTCAGCACCTAAAGCCGGACGCCGTCAGAGTGTATTTTCTATATATACTTTTCTATTTTTCATTCATTAAGTGTGCAACTTTTGGGAACAACCCTAGACGACTTTGACGCTTTTTCAGGGGTTTTTCACCCTTGATTCTTCCATGTTCAATTAAAGATAATCTCCATTCAAATTAATCAATATGTCTATGTGTTGGTTAAATTATTTATTTCTTTATGCTTGTCTTTCAATTCACTAATGCTATGGTTATATTTTGTGTTTGCTTAGATCTAATGAAACCTAACTATGATTATTGGTTGTTGGTTGTTATTACTTTGTATTGGATGAATGTTTATCGATGTTAGGCTTAATAAACTGGCCAACCTCCTATAATGGTAACGTGCTTGAACCGTCTAAGAAACATAGAACCAATGCGTACTAAAGGTTTATGGTTGTATTTAATGCATGAAGCGAATTCTAATGATCCCATGTTAGGAGTCTAGCAGGCTCGACAGAGAGTGAAGTTAGGAGCTTATAGAGTTTAGGGGAAGTACGTACTCCACCCCACGGACTTCTGTATTAAGAATACACCGTTATTCCACGCAATTAATATACACTAATTAACCGCGTAAAAGATAGTTCTAGGGAGTAAGGAAATCTAAGTAAACACATTTTGTTCTCTTATATAATTTCACAACCAATTTATTTTAGTTATTTTTATTTTATTTGCAATAGTAGTTTTTGGGTTAGTTGGCTAGCAACTAATTCCGCCCACTCTTTCAAACCCGAGATTTTACTTGCTTTCATAAAATATAAAAATACAAAAATAATTTTCCCTCACCCTTAGACCTATTAGAATAGTTTTTTATACCTAACGAACACTATTCCCTGTGGAGAACAATCAATCCCCCGTACTTACCACTACACTATACTACATCGGTCAGGTACACTGCCTGGTGGGGTTGTAAGCCTCTTGAGATCCCTTGAGAGGTAAAACCTGTTGCGTGGTCGCAATCCCGCGTACATCAAGTTTTTGGCGCCGCTGCCGGGGAATAGTTATTGTTTAGGTTGAATTTTTATTTTATTAGGTCTACTCACTAGATTCCTTTCTAGTGGGATTTTTATTTTATTTTTTTAGGATTTCTTTAGTCTATCTATTTTCTTCGTGTTTTTGTTCATAACCATTACCACCCGACATCATGGAAGGTGGTAATATCCTCGATCCCAACAACCCACCACAACCAAACCAACCTCCTAGAGCCCGTACTTTAGGTGAGTACTCCCGTCCTAGCCACCATGGCTATCGAAACACCATTGAGCTCACCTGACTCCTCCCAAACTAACCAGTTAACTAGGTGTGGTCAACAAGTAAAATCTGAGAGAGGAGAGATCAATTTATGATCCGTTGAAAGCACAGTGTTCTCACGGGTCGTTAAGTCTCAACGAGATTGAAATTGTGTTTGGAAAACGTTTCGGGAATGAGTGATTGGGAATAGTAACCAGATAAAGATTTTGATTGATTTTTACACTAATGATTGCTTGGAATGATAATAAAACAGTATTAACAAATACAGAAATGCAAATAATTCTAAAAACCTAAATGCGTACTGGAAAAATGGGAATAGGACAAAATATAAACAAATGTAAACTAGAAGGGGTGAAAATGAAACTTTTACAAATTTAAAATTAAAAAAAATTAAATTAAAAAGAAAATTATTTTTTTTGATTATTTTAATATTTAAATTTTAATTAATTACTAAAACTATTTAAAAAGTTAATTAAAACTAATTTATAACAAATCTAAAAATGATTAAGATTACAAATTAAAATTATAAAATTGTAAAATTAATTTCTAAAAATCTAAAATGACTTAAAAGAAATATAAAAATTGAAAATAAATATTTTTGTCTTTTTCTGGATTTAATATTAATTAAACTAATTTAACTAATTTAAATTACTATTAATACTAAAAATGACTTAGAAAATTATGAAATATTTTATAAAACTAATTAACTAATACAAGAACTCTAAAAAATTATAAAAAGTTTATAAAAACTATTATTACATTATTTTATTAATTATTTACTTAGTTACTATTTAAAAGCTATTTAAACTAATTTAAATGAGAATAATAGTAAATGAACAGAGAAAATTACAAATCCAATTTTTACAGAATCTAAATAATGTGTACAAGCTAGGAAAATTATAAAAATGGATCTGAGATTAAATTTAAATACTTAAAATATTTTCTTTTTGGTTTTTTAATTAAAACTATTTTAATTATTACTAATTATTATAAATACTAAATGATAAGATAAAATCTAAGAAAATTATTATAAATACTACAAGTGACAGGGAACTTATGAAAATTATAAAAATGAAAATTGCTTTTTGAAAAAGCTGAACAATAAGCCAAATGGCTTAAATAGAAGCTATCACTTTATTAAAAGTGGTGATTTTTGGAATTTTCTTTTTGACAGATGATCTAACAATGAAATTAAGCAAATTTTATGAAAACACTTTTTATGAAACTTAAAAATAAGCACATTGTACACTTATGTTTTCCACAGATTGCTTTTTGGCTTAAAAATGAGAATTTGATGGTGAAAAAGCTATGCAATGCACATAAGCTACAAATAAAGCTTTAATTTACTGATGTGTATGCAAAATAAACCAAATCTACTGAATAAGCACACTAAATAAGCAGAAAATAAGAAATAAGCAATCTAATACACACTCAGACTCTAACAGACAAGACAAAATGGGACAACATGCAGGCTTGTGTGGGGTCCACAGGGGTGATTGGAAGCCCAAAGTAAAAGCTAATCCAATAAGCTGAGCTTATTGGCTTTTCAAAAAGCTAAAGTTCACAATGTGGGGTCCACAGGTGAGCTTGTGGCAAGCTTATGAAAAAGCTTGGGTATACTGCCAAGGCAGTATAGACAGAAAAATGGTACAAATTAAAAGCTAAGTGCAGCCCTATGAAATGAGCTTGGAAAGGAAAAATAAGCACTGGAACCTATAGACTAGTGGCTAAGCTTCTCAAGGCTACTCTAATCTAGGTCTAAGGGTGGAGGAAGACTCTTTTTGTATTTTTATGTTTTCTGAAAGCAGTAAAATCTCTGGTTTTGGAGGAGAGGGCGGAATTAGTTGCTAGTCAACTAACCCAAGTTATCTACTTTTAATCTACTTATATTTTTGTATTTTTGGTTTTGAGAAAATCAGTGGTGGAGAGTAGTGTTTACATAGATTTCATTACTCCCTAACTATCTTTTACCATGTAATTAGTATGTTGAGTTTGCGTGGATGACGGGTGTATTCCTAACAAGTCGTAGGGAGTGCGTTCAATTCCCTAACTGTATAAGTTCCTACCTCATTCTATGACGATACGTCAAGCATCCTAATATGAGCTCACCGATAGCAACCTATGCATGAAATACTACCTTAAAATCGAATAACGCACATACGATTCACGTTTCTTAAGACGTTCAAGCTTGTTACCGTATAGGAGGTTAGCCAGTTTTCTCAAGTCTAACGTAGATGAAACATTCACCCAAACACAATCACAACATACACATCACATGATAATCAATAGTTAGGTTTCATTAGATCTAAGCAAACACAAAGTAAATTAGTCTAGCATGTTGAAAGAAAGACAAGCACAAGTATATATCACACAACACATAGACATATTGTATGAATAAAGACTTATCTTGGATTAAACATGCAAGTTAGAGGGGTTAGGATACCCTCTAAGGTCTGTAATACACGTACTAGGGTTTAACCCTAAAGTTCTCCACTCCAAAATTCCTCTCAAAATAAGAAAAAACGTTCTATATATATAGAAAACGCGGGCTGACGGCGTCAGCCCAATAGGTGACGTCGTCAGCTCGGCGATTAGGGTTTCCTGACGGCCTTGATTGACGTGGTCATAATTGCTGGTTCCAGATCTGACGGCCTTGGTTGACGGCGTCACAATTTACACTACGAACTCTCTGGATCGTCACGAGTCTTTTTTCCACTTCTGGACTTCACTTGTTCCTGACGGCGTCACTTAGTAGAGTGTGACGGCGTCACCTTCAGTGATCTTCAAGGTCTTTTGAGTTTTTGTTGCTTTCCGTACTTTTTCACTCCGAAAACGCCCGAAAATGCTTCTTTTGTGATTTTCATTTCAAACGTACCTAAAATGAGAAAAGAAACGACTTTGGGTGAAATCCAAACCAAAAACATACGACTTAGGACTCAAAATGACCCCTAAAAACGTAACATTTTTCGTCTCATCAAAGAGGCATGTAGGGTTGCTCACCATATCGAGGACGTGGAAATCGGCTAGAATTGTCAACTTCCCTATGTGAACTACCACGTCCTTTACTACTCCTATCGGGTATGCTACACTTCCATCCGCTAAACCTATTATTACCTCTTCTAGCTTTCCTAGTTTGAGGGTGGTGTAGAGAGGTAATGGAAGTAAGTTGAGGCTAGATCCAAGATCGGCTAATGTGTCATAAGCTTTCGAATTACCGATCTTGCACGGTAGGACAAATAAGCCCGGATCTTCTAACTTCTTAGGTAGTTTGTTTCGAATGAAAGCTGTCCCTTTTTCACCTAATTTGAGCTTCTTCTCATATTTTTCTAAGAGGGCGTTATAGTAGGGGGCTCATTCTAACACATCAATAACCGGACGTTCAAGGTGGAGTTCCTTGAATTCTTCGTCAAGGTCTTGAGTGGGAGGTGTTTCAACTATGTTGTTGACCGATTTGGTGTTGGATACCTTATTCTCATGGTCTTTTTGAGGGATGTGGGTTTGTTTGAAACACGTGCTCACGGTGTTGACCGAATAGTATTGTGAGCAAGAACTTGGGGACGAAACCGAAGAAATGGAGTTAACATTTAGTTTTGGGTTCTTGACCGTGTCGCTCGGGAGGGCGCCCATCTCTCGATCATTGAAAATCTTCAACAAGGAATCGATTTGGTCGGTCATCTCACTTTGCCTTTGTTTGAACTCGGATTCAAACTTGGATATACGAGCTTCTTGAGATGCCATAAAATTGGACATCAATCCTTCAAAGTTATTGGTACTACCATAGTTGTTGGAAGGATTATTGTTGAAGGTACGGTTCGAGGAAGGACCGTTGGGTTGAAAACGATTAGGTGGGTTGGAAGAATTGTTTTGGGGCACGTTTTGGTTTGACTTCCACCTAAGGTTTGGGTGATTTTTCCATGAGGGGTTGTATGAATCACCGTAAAGGTTTCGCTCGGGTTTGAAAGTGTACCACTTGTCTCCCGCTCCGTCGGTACGCGAGGATGCGTATTCCGCAAAAGCTTGTTCGAGGAGTTCCATGCAATCACGAGGGTCGTGGGGACCACTACATAATTCGCACGAAGAAGTGATTTTATTCACTTAGCTTGATGGGTTGGGAGCCTTGTAGGATTTCATGATAAACTTGACTTGGTCTTCAAGTTCTATGATCCTACGGTCGGAAGTGCTTGAATTATTTGAAGCAAAGATATTGCCTTGACCGTCTTATTCAAATCACGGGGATCATTCCAACTTTCGTTGTCATATAGAGCAAGATCTTCTAGGAGATCCCATGATTGTTCTGCACTTAGATCACGTAGCTTGCCACCGGCCGCTTGGTCAATGGTTTGCCTCGTGGGGATATTGATATGGTCATAGAAGATTTGTACTTGGAGCCAAAGGTCTATGCCATGATGAGGGACTTTTTGGAGTAAGTCCTTGAATCGAGTCCATGCCTCGTAGAGGGTTTCGCATTGGCATTGTTGGAACGCCAAGATATCATTCCTTAGCTTGGTAGTTCTCCCCGGTGGGAAAAATTGCGCAAGGAAACGAGTTGTGAGATCATCCCAAGAGGTGATGGATCCTACGGGAAGTCGCTCAAGCCATTGACTAGCTTGGTCCCGCAGAGAGAATTGGAAGAGACGCAATCGGGTCGTCTCTCGAGTGGCAACATCAAGGTCTATAGA
>LBNU01006135.1:32687-61275 GCA_014162995.1 Artemisia annua | reverse complement strand
TTCATTTACCCCCCCCCCCCCCTACACTTAAGCCGAACATTGTCCCCAATATTCAATTAAAAGATGTAAAAGTAAAGAAAATGAAAGAATGAAACAAATACTCCCCTGATTCGTTCTGTGTGGATGATGTAGTGACATGGTTAAATCCTCCTCTAAGAAAATGTGAAAAAAAGAAAAACCTTGCATAAAATCGGCGGTAAATTCTACATAAAAGTAAATCCTAGAAAGAAAGTAAAGATATAATGCTTGTCGAATGAATAGTTGCAGATTTCTGGAGTTTAAAAGTTAGAGATTTTGCGAAACTTTAAAATTCCGGCAGAAAAACAAAACCTGCAAAATTTTCAGAAAATTACGCCTGACGTCGTCAGGTTGTGCCTGACGCTGTCAGAATTGATCTGACAGAAATTTTATATTTTGTTTCCAGAAAATTTCTTGAAAAATCTATGTCTTCATTCCTGGAATTCCTGCAAAATATTCATTATGACTCGATACAAGCATTTGACTCAAACAAGTACTAATATGTATGTTAATTTAATATTGTTATTGTTCATGTTCAATTCGTTCTTTAAAAACAGATTTGGATTTCCCTTACACTTATCTTTTGCAAAATACCTTTATATGTAGTTAAGACGAAGTTAAAAACAAACTAAAGCATTTTCACAAAATGTTTGATACATGAACCATAAACAATATAAATAGAACATACATACGGAAACAAATAAAATTAAATAAATACACAAAGAAATAAATAAAGGTTGGTTTGCCTTCCAAGAAGCGCTTTTCTTTATTAACGAGTCTTGTAGCTAGACTCAAAGTCATGCTCTATTACGTGACTCCATCATTGGTCACGTTCTCTAGGTCATTCTCTTGTTTAGTCTTGTATTCAGGACCTAGTTGTAGACATTCCTTATAGAACCCAATTATTTTCCTCATTACATAGTCTACTCATCTACGTCTATCCTCATCACTCCTATAGTAGACCGCTTGCTTATGCTCCTTCTCAAGGTTCGATAAAAGTCGGTATTGCTCTATCTTATATGGCATTTGGTAGGCTATCTCATCGGTCTCCTCCTTGAACCTAACTATCCCTAAAGACGGGTCATAATTCATTTTAGAGACTTCAACAAATGGCTTTCCAAACACTACTTGAGTTAAGCAACTATACATTACCGGACGAATATCTTCAACAATCACAAAATCGGTAAGGGTACGTGAAGTTTCCTATAAAAACGTGCAATCCCTTAACTCTTCCCACAAAGTTACTTATCCTACATTTGTTAGGAAATATCCTTGGTCCAAGTTGTTTTTTCATTATCCAATTGTAATGGATCCTAGTCATAATGTTTATGGGAGATTTAAGATCGATGTAAGCTTTCCACACATGCACATGTCCAATGTTGCATGGTATGTTGATATTAGATGGATCGCTCGCTTTGATGATTGGTGAACCTAGGAAGTATGGTGTCTCGAGGTCATCGAAAAAATCCCTATGGTGCGCACGCTCTTCCTTAGTGGGTAACCTATCGAAGTAGTCCACTACATCCTCTACTTCTTTCTCCTTATCATCCTCAACTTCCTTAACCTCATTCTTAGATTTACTATCAATTCCAACCTTATCCTTATCATTTTCTTCCCTGTCCTTATCGATTGGCTTAATAGTGACAACATTGACAAAGTGGACATGTTTGGATGATGAGGGGTCCTTGATTTGGGTTCCGCTACTTGTGTTCCTAGCGTCCTTATTTGGCGGTGCCAACACTTGGTTGTTGAGAGCCTTCAACAAGTTGTCAATTTTATTGGTCATCTTGTTTTGTTGTTGATTGAAATCGGCTTCAAACTTTGCCAAACGAGCTTCTTGAGATGCCATGAAATTGGACATCAATCCTTCAAAACTTTTGGTACTACCATAGTTATTGAAAGGATTGTTGTTGAAACTGTTAGTGCAAAAATTATGATATTTAAACTTAACGGTTTCTTCGGTTTTAATGATGAAAAACATATAACTTGTAATGCATAACGTAAAATGCACAAGTTACTTATAAACACTAATCAACGATGCATACTTACATCAACATCTCTCGACGTCTCAAGTATGCTTCAACAAAGTCGTAGATTTCCATCCTGACGCAAATAACTCAAGGTATGTACAAACAAATCTACGACTTGACTAATGATCAAAGGATTATAGTTTTCTCTAAAATTCACATTTTTAATGTGACAAAACATTTTTCAAAAATACATTTTACAAACTATTTTTGACTTAAAAAGAAATGTTTTAATTTGAAAAATAAGTTCCCAGCAACTAAATTTTACCCAAACCAGCTCCAAACTCCCCCAAATAAACTTTCACCACTAAAGACAAAAATTGGAGCGTTTTTGTCCCGAACGGTACCACGGTACCACTAAATTTAGTGATATCGTGTGACAATTAGTGTTGCCGTCCCCCTGTAACGGTAAAATTTCTCTTTGCCTATAAATAGTGGACCATTTTACACTTCCCACTTGATTTTTTTCTAGTCACTTTTCTCTGGTCTAATCCCTTCTTAGTTAGATCACTTTCTTTGATCATTTAGAGAGTCTTAGTTTGTTTTAGAGTGATCCAATCATCCATTCAAGTGATCACCTTCATTCCTCTTCTAGTCCAAGAGAAGAACACAAAGTATCAAGAAGATACAAAGTGTTAGAGTCATTGAGTAGTGCACTTGCATTACTAGTTGTAAGCTTGTTGTATCTTGAAATTCAAGTAGTCATTACCTTTTGTTTAGTCTTGTGAGAGTGGATCATTGTGATCTTGTTGAGATCTTAGAGATCTCTTGTAGCTAGTGAGCTTGTGTGTTGATCAAGTGGATCAAGGGTAGATCAGGTAGATCGTGTACGTTGTGTTGACGGTGTGATTAGTAAGGATCGGGTAGATCGTGAGTAAATCGGGTAGATCGAGTGTAGATCATGGGGATCTTGTAGCTTGTGTGCTTTGTGTGGATCGGGTAGATCGTGGTAGATTGGTACTAGCTAAGATTAGTACTCGACATCTAGCTTAGTGTCGGAAAATAATGTAAGCGACGTTGTATGGTTTTCTCCGCCGAGAATGAAGCGTGTTGATTAGTGAAGTAATTCTCGAGTTGGGTACTCGGGGAGTGGAGTAGGGCGAAGAGGAGCTTCGTGACCGAACCACTATAAATCGCCGTGTCCGGGTTTGCATTTTCGTTGCCTATCTCTTTACGTTTATCTTCGCATTTACCGCTTTATATTTATATTTGCATTGCTGATGAGGCGAAAAGTGTACCGCTTTTCGGGGGTCATTTAAGCCCGAAATCGTATTTATTTGGTCAAATATCGCCCTAAATCGTTCCTTTTGGCATTTTAGGTACTTTGGAGAGAAATTCTGTAAAAGGAAGCATTTTGGACGTTTTCGGAGCATAAAAGTGAAGAATTCGACAAAGTGTCAAAATCTGCTGGAACAGTACTCCAGACGGCGTCAAGACCCATCCTGACGGCGTCAAGCCTTGATATGCCAGAACAGATTAAAGAGGGACGGCGTCAAGAAGGCTATCAAGAAACCCTAACCACGGCGAGGTGACGGCGTCAAGTCCATAACGTGACGCCGCCAGATCTGTTTTTCTATATATATTCGCATAATTTTTAGTCATTCGTGGTGGAACTTGTTAGAGAGAAACCCTAGACGATTTTTGCAGCTTTTTTAAGGGTTTTAAACCCTTGGATCTTCCATGTTACATTGAAGATAAGTAATCAATTAATCATTCAATATGTCTATGTGTTGTTTGATTCTATCTTGTTCTTGTCTTTTGTTTAACATGCTAGGCTAAGTTTTCTTTTTGTTTGCTTAGATCTAATGAAACCTAACTATTAATTATTGATTGAATGGTGTGTTATTAATTGTATTGGATGGGTGATTATCGATGTTAGGCTTAAGAAAACTGGCAGACTTCCGGTTGGTAACATGCTTGAATGTCTTAAGAAACATGAACCAAGGTGTACTAAGGTTATTTTGATTGTATTTAATGCATGAGTGAATTCTAGTGACCCCATGTTAGGAGCTTCTTAGCCGGCTCGACATAGGAGTGAAGTTGGATCTCATAGAGTTAGGGGAAGTCCGTACACACCCCTACGAATGGTATTAAGGAATACAATCCGTCATCCATGCAGTTAATACACATTAATCAATCGGTAAAAGATAGTTAGGGAGTAAGGAAATCTAAGTAAACACACTTCTCTCCATATTAGTTTTCACCACCATTTACTTTCTTGTTATTTTATTTTATTTGCATTTGTAGTTATTTGGGGTAGTTGACTAGCAACTAATTCCGCCCACTGTTCCAAAACCCGAGAATTTTACTTGCTTTCCTAAAAATATAAAATACAAAAAGAATCTTCCCTCACCCCTAGACCTATTAGAGTAGTTTTTCAATCCTAACGACACTATTCCCTGAGAGAACGATCAATCCCCCGGTACTTGCCACTACACTATACTACATCGGTCAGGTACACTGCCTGGTGGGGATTGCAAGCTTCTCAAGATCCCTTGAGAGGTAAAACCCTAGTGCGTGGTCGCAATCCCGCGCATCAAAGTTTTTGGCGCCGCTGCCGGGGAATAGTTATTGTTTAGGTTGAATTTTTATTTTATTAGGTCTACTCACTAGATTCCTTTCTAGTGAGATTTTTATTTTATTTTTCTAGGTTTTTCTTTAGT
This sequence comes from Artemisia annua, assembly GCA_014162995.1. Lineage (NCBI taxonomy): Eukaryota > Viridiplantae > Streptophyta > Magnoliopsida > Asterales > Asteraceae > Artemisia > Artemisia annua. The sequence continues at coordinate 56,567 of LBNU01006135.1, read as the reverse complement.
CTATCTTATTTCTTCGTGTTTTTGTTCGTAACCATTACCATCCGACATCATGGAAGGTGGTAATATCCTTGATCCCAACAACCCACCACCACAACAACCACCACAACCAAACCAACCTCCTAGAGCCCGTACTTTAGGAGAGTACTCCCGTCCTAGCCACCATGGCTATCGAAACACCATTGAGCTCACCCAAGGAGCCAATGTGTCTCCCTTGCGATCCGACACCATCCGGTTGGTGCAAAGCGGATGTGCATTCCATGGACTTCGTTCCGAAGATCCAAATCAACACCTCAAGGATTTCCTTAAGATCGTAGATTCCATAGACCTTGATGTTGAAACTCGAGAGACTACCCGATTACGTCTCTTCCAATTCTCTCTGCGAGACCATGCTAGTCAGTGGCTAGAGCGTCTACCCGCAGGATCCATCACCTCTTGGGATGGTCTCACAACTCACTTCTTAGCTCAATTTTTCCCACCGGAAAGAACTATAAAGCTAAGGAATGACATCTTGGTGTTCCAACAACGTCAAGGCAAAACCCTCTACGAGGCATGGACTCGATTCAAGGACTTACTCCAAAAAGTCCCTCATCATGGCATAGACCTTTGGCTCCAAGTCCAAATCTTCTATGACCATATCAATCTCCCCACAAGGCAAACCATTGACCAAGCGGCCGGTGGTAAGCTACGTGATCTAAGTGCGGAACAATCATGGGATCTCCTAGAAGATCTTGCTCTTTATGACAACGAAAGTTGGAATGATCCCCGTGATTTGAATAAAGCGGTCAAGGCACACTACAAGAAAAACGGGTATTTGGGAGGGTGGAAAAACGTGCCAAATACTCAAAAAACCATGCCAAATGCTATTTCGCTTTGGTACGGTTTCGGGTTCGTCCTAAATATGAGGGTGCCAAATACATTTGGGTCGGGTTGAAACCGTGCTAAATAGTATTTGGCACGGTCCATGGGACGGTTTAAATTTAGGGTGCCATGTGTAAGGTATTTGGCACGGGTGACAAACTTCCGTTCCAAAATGGGCATTTGTCACACTTTTATATCTTGTGCCAAATGCGTATTTAGTACCAATTCATCTCCCGTGCCGAATGCCTATTTGGTACCGTTTTTATTTACTGTACCAAAATTAACTAGGACGGTTTTATCTACCGTAACAAACGTATTTGGCACGTTTCAGTTTTTTGTGCCAAACATATTTGGCACATTTTTATCCGCCTTCCCGAAAAACATTTGACACGCTTTTGCGTTTGTTATAAAAATCATTTGGCATGGTTTACGTAATCATTGCTAACTATTAGCTCCATTTTCTGTTACAAATAGGTTTTAATACACTATCGTATCAACCAACCATCTCATATATGCACAAATATAATCCAATAGAAGCCAAAAATAAATTGAACTTAATTTTTATTAATAATCCATAAAGCAAGTCAACATGGTCACTTGAATACCATAAAGTAAAAACCAATATATCTTTTGAAGCGGAATGCCTAAAAACTGCTACGAGAACTTCATCCTTTGTAATGAACTCCCCAATATCTCTTTTGAAGCAACAAATCTGCACATAAAAAGTAGCAACTTTTATATATGAAAGTTACATAGTTACATATTAAACTATGATGTGAAAAATTGATAGGTTGTCAACACATACACAAGTCTTAACAAGAGCACCTGGTGATTAGCGTTGATCCCTTTTTTTTCCCTTTAGCCATACCCAACACTTTCATAAATATTAATTGCGAACAAATTGATGATCCAAGATTTCAACTTCGACTTAATAACTTGATTCAATTCCTTGCTGCAGGATTGATAACATTAATAAGAAAATGTTGCCAGAAAAATCACTCTAAAGGCAAACAAACATATTAATGGAAAAAGGCATAACTTATGACATCTCATTAATTCTTTCGCACACATTGCGGGATCCGATTCGTATTTGATCATTCCATCTACCCTTTCCTTTATAACTTTCTATGTAATTAAATTCATTTTTGTAATACTCGGAATCATTTACAATCAAACAACAAGCAAATCAGCTAACACAAGTTGCCAAACAAATAAGCAGCCAAACAATCAAAAGATCAGCAAACATAAATAGTCAAAAGACCTGTTTAACCTGTTACTAAACCTCACAAGCAACCCATTTTTTCATCTTTCAAACCAATTTTAAGTCATAAAATATGCATGAGACCAAAAGGTTAAATGACATGTTAAATATTTGTTCTCAACTATATCAGTACATTGTACGGTCTATTGATAATAGTTTTGACTAGTATTCCTTACTAAATCAAAATAGAAGAATGGAAGGAATATTTGTCAAAATCAGAACTTACAATATGTAAATGTTGATATGTCGTAGTAGTGTGAGCATCATCTTGAAACAAATTTGCAGGTCCAGGTAGTGGGTAAACAACTTGTGCTATAGAAATATAGGTATATTTTGGTTGCAGTCGAGCAAGTACAGGAGGAGAAGGTTGTCTAATATTTCCAGAAAGAAAATCATCAACATCAAACTGAGAGAACACATCCTCAGCAGCAGGACGTGACCATCTACCCTCATCTAAGGAGAGTACTGAATCCATTGTATCCACTCCTGAGTTGCTATCTTTGATACTAGGGATGTCACTTTGCGCTGACTGTATTAAATTGTGATATATATATAGGATATAGCATCGGCCAAATGATTAAAAAAAGTATCATACTTGTCACCATTTTCTCTTGTGGGTAGCGAACAAATTTTTTTACTTTTGTGGGTACTTTTCTTTCAAATTCATCTTTTTTAGGGTATTTTGCGAATTTTTTGGACATTTTTGCCCCTTTTAGCTAATAGAAATTCTTTTTCTCCGAAGGGCAAAAATGTCACATAGTACCCTAAAAATGATGAATTTGAAAGAAAAGTACCCACAAAAACAAAAAATTTTGTTCGCTACCCACAAGAGAAAATGGTAGCAAGTATGATACTTTTTTTAATCATTTGCCCTATAACAGCACATAAGGTCTAGCAGCAACATAAAAGAAAAGATGCAAAATATATTTGTTGAGGAATGTAGATATCTGTTAAATCATAGTAGTTGAAACACCAGTTGTAGAGCTAGCTTTAGAGGTAAATCTGGGTATGCCGAGTTTTGTAAAGATACTGACCTCAAATGATCACTAGAGCTTAAGTCATATGTTGTATATTGCACTGTCCTCAAATGATCATTAGAGCTTAAGTCATATGTTGTATATTGCACCTGTGTCACGCAATACAAATTAGTCTCACATTTCAAATCCAAAGTACAATAAATATAAAATATAATGATATATACCTTTAACTGGGCACTAGAACCTGATCACTGACTGCAAAGACCATTCAGGCCTAGAAAAGAATGCCTCGATAAAGTTTCTTGTCTCGGAGGTGGCAATAGGGATTTGTGGAAAAAAAAGTAAAATTAGCAAACAAAACAGATAACAACTCATCTGTGTATCAACTCTTACATGTACAATCCATATTTGCAATAAAATGAGGAATAATGGCATTTGAAACCCACTTTAAGTAACAAAGAGGTCTACACGGTGCAACTTATTTTATAATGGCATTACATAGTCAAAGCTTTCCTTATTCATTGCCATCCACCATAGACAGAAGATGGTAAACATATAACAAGCCTAAGTCATAAGAAAATCCATCCCAACCCATATGACCCATTAACACTCATAGCAACCCGTTCGGATATGTTATGACCATCAAAGGAAAAGTTGCAGATACCTGGTAATGCCGGTGAACACATGCCTCCGTAAACCTACAAAATCAAAAGAACAACAATCATTATCAATACATTCTCGAAGTCAATATGCTATAAGTGTAAACACATACCTATTCTGATATGGAAAAAATCCAACTCCTATATGATGGTTGCGTAGGTGGCATATGAGCAATGTTCGATTAGCGTCGATGTTGTGATGACTTCGCATCGATCCGCTAAACATAGTCATTATGATCAACAGTCAATAGCTAAACAACTATCAATTTTTGTAATTTCATACAGAACAAACACACAATAACCTACACGCACTCAACTTGCTAATAAACATTAAAATAGTCAATTATAAATTTGTTCCCTTTTACCTAATTCTGGTGATTTTCTAACATAACCATCAAACTTGCAAAACACTAGGATAAATAAACATATAAAACTAATAATATTACCAATAATTTATACAACAATCTTGTGTTGTTCCATAATATATCAATTTTAAAATTAAGTCAAAATTGGATTAAGCATAACAAAGATGTTCCACACGTTATACATATTATAAACTATAGAAAATAACTCACTCACTAGCCTTGTCAATAGTAGCTAGAATAGTCGGATGAATGGATCAGTCAAAGATCCTTTTGTTTTAGGGGAAAAGAAAAGATAACGTCGGGTTTGAGGGGGAAATGAAAATTTCACATTGGTGTTTGGGGGAAATGAAAAATTGAGATCGGGCTTTTGGGGGAGAAGGATTTAAGGAATAATAAAAAATAAAATATATATATTTTTTAGGGGTGGCAACTTGACCCGGACGAATACCGATTTAAAACCGACATGAAAATTAATAATTTTGGGCTGAGTTTAAATTGGTTTCGGGTCAGGTTTGGGTTGACTCATCTAACCTGTTTAATAAACAGGTCAGGTTCGGGTTGGGAACATATTAAACTATTGACCCGCCAACCCGTTTAAGATTTTTTTTTCGTAAATTAAAAATTATACATATTTTATTATATGGGTTAAATGCGTTAAATGAGTCGACCCACAAACCCATTTAACTAGTTTAACCCATGTAACATGCCATCTTGTTTTTATAAACGGGTTAAATGGGTCAACCCGAAACTCGTTTAACCTATTTAACCCGTGTAACATATTTAACCCGCCAACCCATATATGTACACGGTTTAGTAGGTCGTTTTTTGGTTATGTGTAAGCAGGTTAAGGTGGACATGGCTAACCCAATTATTTAAATGGGTCGTGTTCGGAGTAGGGTTTTATGACCCGCCAACCCGAACCCGACCCGAATTGTCACCCCTAGTTTTTTTGTAAGTATTAATTAAAAGTGTTTTATTCGATGCACGTCACATGGTGTGGTTGTTCGCGATGCCACAAGAATGGCCTATTTACCTAAACAAAAGTTGTAGATGTCTTTCTTCCATTTTCGTGGCCGCTTAAATCATTAAAAGCGGAGTTTGTATAAAGAGTTATGGCCAAAACAATACAATATTTGTATTGTTGACTTAAAAATAGCCGTCCCAATATAAACACATATATAAAATATACATTGTGTTCATTTTTATTATTCTTAACTACTTCTTTAGACAAGTCATTAGGAAATCCATATGCAATAGCAATAATTTACCTAGAGATTCACATGGGCGGAGATAAAAGGGGGGCACAAGGGGTAGGTGCCCCCCTAACGAAAAAAATTGTAGTGTAAATTTTCAAAAATATTTGGCTTTCGTAAATTGCCCCCCTAAATACCAATTTATAGTGTAGTTTCTAAAATTTATAAAAGTGTGCCCCCTCGACCAAAAATTTCTGCTCCGCCCCTGATTATTCATAAGAAATCCCTAGGAAAGCACAAGTAAATTCCCACATATTATCTAGGGTGAATGTTTTGTCACTAATTGCTAAGATATCACTTAGAAAACCGTCAGTAATAATTGCGCACATAATCAATGAGAATTGTAGGAATTCCCTAGGTAATTTCCTTCGAAAATTTGTAGTGTAACATAGATATTAATTTAATATATAGATTGATTATAGAGATGAAAAGTTAATGAAATAAATTAATAAAATTGGTTAAAAATTAATTTGATGTCCAAGATAATAAAAGCAAAATATAGTCAATGCGTGCGTGAGGGAAAAAAGTGTAAATTGGGTAAGTTTTTCAAAGATGTTCCACATACATAAGAATTAAAAACATTTTATAAAAATCACCCCAAATATATTTGTATTTTTCACAACCCATAAAAATGTTCCAAATACATAAGTATTTGGCACTAACATTAGATAATGTTCCCAAATACATATATGTATTTGGCACCGTTCATACCAACCGTTCCAGATATATGAGTATTTGGCACCAACAACATATAGAGGTCTAAATACATATATAAATTTGGCACCGGTGGTACCAACCGTCCCAAATTCATAAATATTTGGCACTGGTAACTCAAACCGACCCAAATGCACATGTATTTGGCACCATTATTAGAAAACGTTCCAAACGCATACGTATTTAGAACAGTTTCTTAATAGCTATCCCAAATACTAACTTTTTTTGTCACGGTTACCCCACAAGTGCCAAATACGTGTATTTGGCATGATTTTTTGACCGTTCCAAAAAGTTTCATCCTAAAAACCCCATTTTCTTGTAGTGGCAATATCTTTGCCTTCGAACAATTCAAGCACTTCCGACCGTAGGATCATAGAACTTGAAGACCAAGTCAAGTTTCTTATGAAATCCTACGAGGCTCCTGAACCTTCAAGCCAAGTGAACAAAATCACTTCATCATGCGAATTATGTAGTGGTCCCCACGACACTCGTGATTGCATGGAACTCCCCGAACAAGCTTTTGCAGACTACGCATCCTCGCGTACCGACGGAGCGGGAGACAAGTGGTACACTTTCGAACCCGAGCCACACCCTTACGGTGATTGCTACAACCCATCTTGGAAAAATCACCCAAACCTTAGGTGTAAGCCAACCCAAAACGCGCCCCAAACCAATTCTTCCAACCCACCTAATCGTTTTCAACCCAACGGTCCCTCCTCGAACCGTACCTTCAACAACAATCCTTCCAACAACTATGGTAGTACCAATAACTTTGAAGGATTGATGTCCAACTTTATGGCATCTCAAGAAGCTCGTATAGCTAACTTCACATCCGAATTTAATCAACAACAACTAGAGATGACCAATAAGATTGACAACTTATTGAAGGCGCTCAACAACCAAGTGCTATCACCTCCACACAAGGACGCTAGGAACACAAATAGTGGACCCCAAATCAAGGACCCTTCTTCATCCAAACAAGTCCACTTCGTTAATGTTGTCACTATTAAGCCAATCCCTAAAAATGAAATAGATAGTGAACGTAAGGAGGAAGTTAAGACAAATGAGAATGAGGTTAAGGAAGTTGAGGTTGATAAGGAAGTTAAGATAAGTGAAGTAGAAGAATTAGATAATAAAGAGGACTACTTCAATAGGTTACCCACTAAGGAAGAACGGGCGTACCATAAAAATTTATTCAATGACCCCGACACACCATACCCCATAGGTAACCCAATCATCAAAACCGGTGACCCCTCCAACATCAACATACCATGCAATATCGGTCACTTGCATGTTTGGAAGGCTTACAAAGATCTTAAGTCTCCAATAAACGTCATGACTAGAGCCCACTACAATCTAATTATGAAATAGCAACTGGGACCTAGAACCTTTCCTAGCACGGGGTGGATAAGCAATTTTGTAGGTAGAGTTAGGGGACTACATGTCTATATATGGAATTTCACCTACGTCACCGACTTCGTGATCGTTGAGGATATTCGTCCGGTAGTTGACACATGCTTAACTCAAGTAGTTTTTGGGAAGCCGTTTGTTGAGGCCTCTAAAATGAATTATAACCCATCTCTAGGGATAGTTAGGTTCAAGGACGAGACCGATGATATAGCTTACCAAATGCCTTATAAGATAGAGCAATACCGACTCTTGTCAAACATCAAGAAAGAGCACAAGCAAGATGGAGTCACATAATAGAACCGACTTTGAGTCACATAATAGAACCGACTTTGAGTCTAGCTACAAGACTCGTTAATAAAGAAAAGCGCTTCTTGGGAGGCAACCCAAGCTTTATTTGCTTTGTGTGTTTATTTGTTTGTTTGTTTGATTTTATTTGCTTTCGTATGTATGTTTTATTTTTATTGTTATTGATTCATGTTTCTAAATTGTGAAAATGCTTTATTTTGTTTTTAACTTCGTCTTAACTACATATAAAAGTATTTTGCAAAAGATATGTGTAAGGGAAATCTAAATCGGTTTATAAGAACAAATGAACATGAATCATAACAATATTAAATTGACATACATATTAGTAATTGTTTGAGTCAAATGCTTGTATCGAGTCATAATGATATTTTGCAGGAAACTTAACATGAGAAATCTGTCAGATCACATCTGACGCGTCAAGCTCCAGGCTGACGCCGTCAAGTTCAGTTTTCTGGAATTTTTTGAAAGTTTTGTTTTTCTTTCGGAATCATAAAGATGCTTTATAAAATCTCTAACTTATAAACTCCAGGAATCTAAAAAATATTCGTTCCACAAGCATTATATCCTTATAAGGATTTATCCCGCCGATGTTATGCAGGTTTTCGTGTTTGTTTTCTCAGGTTTAACAGATTATTTTGGACAAGAAGATGATTTATATTTCGGAAGAGAAGCTTTGAGTGTTCATTTTATTGGAAGAAGATCTAACCATGTTACCCCTTTATCTACCGAGCGAATCAGGGGAGTATTTGATTTCATTCTTTTACCTTATTTACTTTTACATCTTATTATTTGAACATTGGGGACAATGTTCATCTTAAGTGTAGGGGGGTAAATTACGATACCTTAGAGAATGCAATTACGCTTGATTTTTGTTTGTTTAATGGTAAATGTGTAATAAAACTGAGATAAATACCTGTTAGGGTAATTTTAGTGCCAAATTTAAAATTTTTTACAACATTTAGGAGTGAAACTTTGGTCTTAATGAGCGTCTCATGGATAGGAGTTATATGACTAGCACAAAAACCGTACCACTAAAAAAAATTTCACCCCAAATATGTGAGGTTCGCCCCTAGAATTGGTAGGACAAGCATTCATCTTTAATGCTATGATGTGTGTACCGGTAGCGCTTAGATTCTAGAACTTACGATAGGACCATTCCGAATCTACAAGTGAGACTACATTCATGTAGTTAGATTTACTACGTGATAAGAGGCATTAGGATTAACCCATTTTTTACACCTGTGTTTTTGTTATAATTACATTGACTTCATTGGTCAAGTAATTCTCCCACACCCTTAGCGTTGTACTCATTTTTAGTACACGATACCCCTAGTACACCCCTCCGAGCCTATCTTTTCGTTTCTAACTTTAAGCATTTTACTTAAAGGAAGAATTTGTTACACCCCACTTAAATGTACACCCAAATCGCCTTAGCCTACCTTGTATGCACTCACCTTTAGTGCATTATTGTGACAACATTTGTTTAAACCCTTAGTTAATTATCTAATTGATTACATGGTTGCTAAGTCGAGTCATATCCTTGTACATATTGTTTTGGGACGATTGGGACTCATGGGTAAAGTACTAGTGTAATGGAGTAATGGGGAAGAACAACATTATTACCCCCATATGTGCTAAATATTTTAAAAGTACTCCAAGTGTTTCGATTATCTTAATTCGAGTCATTAGAATAGTTATTTGTAAAGTATGTAAAAGTTCAAGTGTAAGGGGAGAACCGAGGCCCCTATGATGTATTATTTTGGATGGTAGGGCAAGAATGTATGCAAAAAAAATCGAAAAAAAAGAAAAATACTAAAAAATATGAGAAAAAGAAAAGTAGAAAAAACATACGGACTACCATCCCGTTTCTTTTTATGTTTATTTCAGGTTTTTATTAGTTTTTGATTAGCGTAAGTCGAGTCTAGTCTTGGCTTAGCAACGCCATATTGTACATGTAATTAATCAAGATCTTTAACTCGCCACTAGCAAAATCTTCCTTATCTAACAAAACCGTGTTTATCATATCCCTACACCTCATTACAACCCTTTTGTAAAGACCTCTTTGATAGTTTATCTTAGGTGCTTACGCCTAGTGGAAAAGGTTTTCGATCCTTTCCCAAGCCTATGGTAATCTATTTGCTATAATAGGTAGTGAGAGATATTGTCCATTTTCATTTATGAGATATAATTCTATGACACCTGAGAGATGTGAGTATCTAAACACTACTTGTGAGGTGCTAGTGTGTAATCTCCGTGCTTATTATGATTAAAGTGGAACGATTATTTGTTGTAATTACTTTTATATTAGTGTTAAATGACCCCTAACTTGTATTTTGATTAGAATAAAAGCGCATTTGCTTGAGGACAAGCAAATCTCAAGTGTAAGGGTATTTGATAAGGCGAAAAGTGTACCGCTTTTCGGGGGTCATTTAAGCCCGAAATCGTATTTATTTGGTCAAATATCACCCTAAATCATTCCTTTTGGCATTTTAGGTACTTTGGAGAGAAATTCTGGAAAAGGAAGCATTTTGGACGTTTTCGGAGCATAAAAGTGAAGAATTCGACAAAGTGTCAAAATCTGCTGGAACAGTACTCCAGACGGCGTCAAGCCTTGATAAGCAAGAACAGATTAAAGAGGGACGGCGTCAAGAAGGCTATCAAGAAACCCTAACCATGGCGAGGTGACGGCGTCAAGTCCATAACGTGACGCCGTCAGATCTGTTTTTCTATATATATTCGCATAATTTTTAGTCATTCGTGGTGGAACTTGTTAGAGAGAAACCCTAGACGATTTTTGCAGCTTTTTTAAGGGTTTTAAACCCTTGGATCTTCCATGTTACATTGAAGATAAGTAATCAATTAATCATTCAATATGTCTATGTGTTGTTTGATTCTATCTTGTTCTTGTCTTTTGTTTAACATGCTAGGCTAAGTTTTCTTTGTGTTTGCTTAGATCTAATGAAACCTAACTATTAATTATTGATTGAATGGTGTGTTATTAATTGTATTGGATGGGTGATTATCAATGTTAGGCGTAAGAAAACTGGCAGACTTCCGGTTGGTAACATGCTTGAACGTCTTAAGAAACATGAACCAAGGTGTACTAAGGTTATTTTGATTGTATTTAATGCATGAGTGAATTCTAGTGATCCCATGTTAGGAGCTTCTTAGCCGGCTCGATATAGGAGTGAAGTAGGATCTCATAGAGTTAGGGGAAGTTCGTACACACCCCTACGAATGGTATTAAGGAATACAATCCATCATCCACGCAATTAATACACACTAATCAATAGGTAAAAGATAGTTTGGGAGTAAAAAAATCTAAGTAAACACACTTCTCTCCATATTAGTTTTCACCACCATTTACTTTCTTGTTATTTTATTTTATTTGCATTTGTAGTTATTTGGGTTAGTTGACTAGCAACTAATTCCGCCCACTCTTCCAAAACCCCGAGATTTTACTAGCTTTCCTAAAAATATAAAATACAAAAAGAATCTTCGCTCACCCCTAGACCTATTAGAGTAGTTTTTTAATCCTAACGACACTATTCCCTGAGAGAATGATCAATCCCCCGGTACTTGCCACTACACTATACTACATCGGTCAGGTATACTGCCTGGTGGGGATTGCAAGCTTCTCAAGATCCCTTGAGAGGTAAAACCCTAGTGCGTGGTCGCAATCCCGCGCATCAATTGCATTTATGCTTGTGTGGTTTCTTGGCTATATAATGTTAGTTGTGTTTGTGTCATACCATGTTATTACTAATATGCCTAAGTGTGTGATGAAGCGAAAATTGTACCGCTTTTCGGGGGTCATTTAAACCCTAAATCGTATTTATTTGATCATTTATTGCTCTAAATCGTTCCTTTTGGCATTTTAGGTACTTTGGAGAGAAAATCTGAAAAAGGAAGCATTTTGGACGTTTTTGGAAGCATTAAAGTGAAGAATTCGACAAAGTGCTAAAGTCTGATGAATAGTACCCGTGACAGCGTCAAGCTTGTATGTGACGCCGTCAAGCCTTGATAGGCCAGAACGGTTTATAACATGACGGCCTGGTGACCGCATCAAGCTTATACCTGATGGCCATCACGTTATACGGGCTGACGCCGTCAGAACCCCTCGGACATCAAATTGCCTATAAATACAGCCTCATAACTTCATTATTTTCAAGCCCCAAACCCTAAGTCCGATTCTAGGGTTAGGGTAGGTGTTTTTCCAGCAACTTAGAGGGTCTTAATCATCCCATAAACATCTGGTAATGGTTTGTTTATTGATTCAATCTTATGTTATGTCTTCAATTATGATTATTGTTGATTGCTCTTCATTAATTATGCTTGGCTAATTCATCTTGTGACTACTTATGATTGTATGAAACTTGTATATAACTAATTAGATCTTATTGATTTCTTGTTGATGTGTGTGTCTATCTCCATCAATTGAGACGTGACAACTTCAATAGATCTAATTGGTTTAGCTTATAATTCTTGTTTCCTATTGTCTCTTGTTTTAGTTGAATGATATCGATGTTAGGCTTAAGAAAACTGGCCAACCTCCTATATGGTAACGTGCTTGAACGTCTTAAGAAACATGAACCAAGGTGTACTAAGGTTAATTGGTTGTATTTAATGCATGAGCGAATTCTAGTGATCCCATATTAGGAGCTTCTTAGCCGGCTCGACATAGGAGTGAAGTAGGAGCTTATAGAGTTGGGGAAGTTCGTACACACCCCCACGACTGGTATTAAGGAATACAACCCGTCAATTAAAACAAGGTGTGACAATTCAATAGGTAGCATTGGATAGCTAGCAAGGAGTATTACATCAAAGGTAGACATGCTTCACTTCCCTTGTAGAACCCTAGTTTACTTTCCTGCACATTAGTTTAAGTAGTAGCTTTTGGGTTAGTTGATTAGCAACTAATTCCGCCCCTTCTTCCAAACCGAGATTTTTACTTGCTTTCCTAAAAACATAAAAAATACAAAAAGAATCATCCCTCATCTCTAGACCTAGTAGATAAATTTCAATCCTAACGAACACTATTCTTTGAGTTGAACGATCAATCCCCCGTACTTACCACTTCACTATACTACATCGGTCAGGTACACTTCCTGGTTGGGTTGTAAGCCTCTTGAGATCCCTCGAGAGGTAAAACCTGTTGTAAGGTCGCAAAACCACGCATCAGTGTATGTAAATGTGACATGCCTTACTTGTTGCTCTATATTGTCTCTAGTTCTTGTAAGACTAGTGTTGATACTTTTCATATTATGTCACACTTGATCGGGTGTTTGATACANTGTATCAAATTGCCCATGAAGTTGTATATAATATGAAAAGTACTTTGTTGTTTAATACTTGCTAGTTTTTTTGTTGAGTATACTTTGTCATACTAGCTTGAAATCAAATACTTGTTTGCGATGAGAAAATTAGTTTCTGTCAAAATTGTAATAACAGGTCACGGTACCGTTAAATATAACGTACGGTACCACTAAATATGGACGGTATCGCTAAATTTAACGGTACCTTCGTCTGATTTTCAGAATTGGGTAATTTTCAAAAATTCGTATAAAATCAACCATAAGTCCATAGGAGTCGTGCCACCTATCGTTTTAAACGTAATTGAGTCTACTTTCATTTAAAAATATTTTTAGAAAATAATTGTAAAGTAAAATTTACGAGAGTCTTTGATTCGTAATAGAGAGTCTTTTCCAGTCAAGCCGATTGCGCAAATTTTTGGTCAAATTACAAAGAGAACATCACACGTTGATATATTTATATTTTCAAAGTGTTGAACTTGATCAAATTTTGAAATGGGGTGAAAAATAATTCATTTTCAAAATAAAATCAAGCTTATTATACATTGTTATACTTAATACACAAAATGATGATAAGTATTTTTGTGTGTCACGCTAAATGATTATTTGCTTTTCTTTGTGTCTTAGTATTCTTTGTTAATATTTTTGTATGCTTATTGTTATCTTTAGTTAAGCTAATTTTATCTATAAGCTCAAGCGTTTTACATGCCTAATTGCTATGTGTTGATTATTAGTTTTCTGGGTTATGCGTCAATAGGACATAGACTAGACCTCTTGCACTAGGTTGCGTTATTGATTTTTCATTGCATATAGGCATAGACCACTTTTCTTGCATATGTGTTTTCGACATCTTGCAAGTTTTACGATGCTTTAGTAATCTTCTTAGGAATGGAAACTAAGTCAGTTAATCATGTGCGTCGAAAGATATTGTCTTACACAATTATTTTTCCAAAGGTTTAAGTGTAAAAAGTATGTCACCTCAAAATACTTAACACTTTCATTAAATCCGTAATATGATCTCAAAAACATCACATCTTCGTATCTTGCTTGACCATGGGTTGTCTAAACAAGATAAAAGATCATATCAATACATTAGTATTTAAGTAAAAGAAAATGTATTAAACTTGCATTGATCAAGACACATACAAAATGTTTTAAACGTTTAGTATTTTACGTATGTTGTATAAAAATATTTAAGATAATTATTTTATACTAATGAGGTGTTGAAAAACTAATAATATTATTCTTCATAATATAAATAGTTTTTCGTAAATAAAAATAAATGACAATATCGAAGTAGTAACTTAATATGTTATTAACCTCACACATACTACTAGTATTAGAATAAATGGAACACATATCAATTCATTATTCAAATTATGATTGATATCATTATCGAATCTAATTGACAAGTTTTTGAGTGTGGACATGAAATTGGAGTCATTGTTTGTCCAGCTTCAAGATAACATCAAAATATGATGAAATATATTATCTTGAATCTACATACTCAATCACACTCGATTGTTATGAAAATAATGACGTCCTCTCAAGACGAAAATAATATGCATCGGATCATAACTCACACTTGTGTGGAAGTTGCCATATTGAGTCTCCTTATCCAATGGTTGTGTTCCAAACATTGAACTAATATGTTTAAGTGATGCATAAAATACACAACTGAGTAGGATTGACAACTTGGATGTTTCATCCTAAATATTCAAGTAATTTACTTTGCAATGCAATAGTAAATGTGTCATTTCCGAAAAACCAAACACGAGCAAACAAACAACATATGTAAACTTTGCTCATGAATGACTTAACACTCAAAATCACATGTTAAGTAAAAGTGTCACACATAATATGTTATTAACTATTATGTAAGTCATCAATCTTTGAGAATATCACATGTATTTCTTTTATCAAAAGATTGACAAAATATCCTATGCATCTTATTTTCTTGGTAACATGAATGATTATGTTACAAGAGAACACATTGCATCTTGATTAACAAATATAGGATATTAGAGTTGAATAATAACACAATAGAACATCTGTCATTGCATAAACAAGTAAAATTGGTCATACACTAAAATACTTGTTTCACTAAGCATTCGTAAGAGTGATAAGTTTCCTCTAAGAAAAACATGTTTGTTGAAATATACAATATGTCTCATTTCAAATATAATACTCACAAGATCTATTGAGGTAAATAACCTTAACTAGATTCTTCTCTCAAGTTATGCTAAGGAGCATTCTTGAAACACTCTCGATGTAGTAAATTCTACATTGTATCACATTAAAGCATCTCTTGGATCTAAGAAAACCAAATCATGTTAAAATAACATGTAAAAACTCAACAAAAGAAAATGTCGTCCAAGAGATCTTAAAATGCACCATCTAAACCAAATAATCACTAAATCTCAAACACGAAATTGAAACATTGTGCTTGCCTTTGTTAGGATATTGTGTAAGACATGTCATCTTCATGAACATGCTTTTGAAATATGTCTTGTTGAGTCATACTAGGACTTGTAGTAGCAAAATAAGTTAATGTTATCTAACATGAGAATGACTACTGGAGAACTTATCGCACTAGAAATTCAATTTGACCTAACGGTTGAATTGCTTCCAGGAGAGAAGTTGGGTTCGTGTTATAACCCGTAAAAATGGTCGTGTTTAGCCTGAATTGAGCACCACTAGTGATAGTCTCATACTCATTCTATAACCTGAAAATTTTTCATTTCTACATTTGAACGAAGATGGTCTACATTGATGAACTTTATCTCCCATTAGGATTTCATTTTGAACAAGTAGTAATTAGGATACTCCCTAACAAACCTAGATTACTTGCATCACACACTATGTTGTTTGACACATAATGGATTAGGTATGCCTATCACTATAAACTCTTAGACGTCAGATAGTCATACACTAGTGTCAAAATCTATAAGTTTGAAGTAGTCGCGAAATTGTCCTAATTCCTTGGTCATCATTTCGCTTTCTTCCAAGTGACACACCCTTTAGTCAAGGGGAGGTTAAATACAAACCTAGTAGAACTCGGAGTAGGTTTGACAGCTTAAATATTTCATCCGAAATATTCAAGTAAGTTTAACTTGCGATCATAATTGTTAAATGTCATATCCGAAACATCATATTCAAGCCTTTTAACAACATACGTTAAAACGCTCATCCAAAAGCTAAAAGCTAACATCAACCTTCGGGTGACAAAGGACTCACGAGTTACTATATAAGTGATTAGTAGTTTCTTTCATCTTCGTGTGAATATACACCTCTTAAAGACCAAGTATATTCATTTCCGTTAGTTCCTCCTATCCCCATAGGTTTGTCATCGTGTTTTGCCTTCAAGCTCACCTCATTGATAATGAGGATCGAACTTATCCATTAGTTTTAGGATAGAAAACTTACCATCACCCTATCTCACCAAGAGTATGTTGATACTCTCTTTCTTCCGAATCTCGTCTTATGACTATCTAAATATTTCAATGTAAATATTAAAGTCATCTCGAATTGTCAATAATCTCGTGTCAAATTCCATTGGATTTATCCCTCTATCTCACCAAGAGTATGTTGATACTCTCTTTCCTCCGAATCTTGTCTTATGACTATTTAAATATTTCATTGGAAATATTGAGGTCATCCTTTAAGTTTCGTCTAATGACTATTTAAATATTTCACTGGAAATATTAAGGTCATCTCTTGTGTCTCGTCTCATGACTATCTAAATATTTCACTGGAAATATTATAGTCATCTCTTGTATCTCATCTCATGACTATCTAAATATTTCACTGGAAATATTAAAGTCATCTCAAGTCGTCTAGAATCGTTCGTATAATCCTAAGAGAACTTATTAGGTATAAGTTCTTTTATCATGTCAAAAAGTCTCATTAAATTAGTGAGATTTATTCGTTAGATACTCTCAAATTGTGGATTTGCGCGTGTCTAAAATATCTCTAGTTTTGAGTCAAATCCTCTCAAGCTTCGAATGACAACTTAGATATTTCATCCGAAATATTTAAAGTATATTTTATTTGTGAAATGCAATTAAATGTCATCTCTCGTTCTCAATCAACGTTCATCTAATCCCGTTGGATTCATTCGTAAAAGAATTTATTTGGTATAAATTCTTTTAATCCAAGGTCTAGAAAAATCACAACATATGTGAAATTTCTTTGTCAAAAATCATATTCTAGTTCTAAACAAATCATATGTTTGGTTACTTCCGTATCAATTATCTTCTCAACTTATCTACACTTTTCAACCTTCGTTCTACACTACCAATGCTTCCGCATCCCACTAATCCTCCTCACACTTCAAGCGAAGAACCGCTAGTACAAGTTAAGATAATCCTTCCTCATCAACATAGATAACCCCACTAGAACTTTATCACTAACCTCACAACCTTGAAGATTTTATCTTCGTAACCCTTAGGATATCTCCACGTGATCACATGCCTCATTATATGAATGTTCTATGAATATTCACAATGATTGAGAAGAGCTACGTGACTTCAAAGGTGAAGTTTATTGTATGCTATCCACCACTTGTCATAACGTTACTAAGTACATCGCTTCCGTCAACGTTTGTTTTCCTCTTTATTTTTTACATCTTGTCTGGATGGTCATAGATTAAGGGGGAGCGAAAGCACACTAATATAGTCTTTCAACAAACATTCTCAAGAATACAAATGTTGTTCTTATTCCATAGAAAACTTCCCTTTAGCTGCAAAGAACTAGGCTTCATAGGAAAATTCGTGACTTCCAGGTCACGGTACCATTAAATAGGCCATGGTACCGTTAAATTTAATGGTACCGTGCAGTATTTTGTGGTACTGTGCCCCTTGTTTGACGAATTTTCACTGTTTCCTCTAGATCCCTGCATCCCTAACCTCAAACCTGCAAAATTTTGCAAACTCACATACACCTTAAGATTCCTTCACTACACCATAGGACACTACCACCAACCTTATTTTAAACCCCACAACTCTTGCCTATATAAGGCCTCACCATTGCAAGCTTATCTTGCTCTCATCTACAATCCTCACAATCACACGACACCCTTCATGCACCAAATTATCTCTAACACACAACTAGGATCATCCAAACTAGAAATCTAGAACTTCGTTACCTCAACCCCGTTAGAGAAATCCACCAACAATCCTATTAGGATCACATGCACATTTTCTTTTTCTCTTTTGAAATATATCATGCATCTCATTGTTAGTGTAAACGATATATTAATCTAAACCATCTTTCCCCACCTTTCCTCAAAGGTCAAAATCAACACTTTCCCATCTTATGGAATCATTTCCATTCGCATCTATGAAACATATCGTTCTCATTTTCATTTTTTTTGGTATATCTTCTATCGAGTCTACTTTATGGCATGACTTGTCATAATAGTAATCATTTAGAGTATGTCTTATCAACATACCATCCTTAACACCAATCATCTTAGGTAGATGATTATGTCGTTCAAAAGGTTTGTTAGAACTCACCTTCCCAATGACAACTTGGAAGAAGTCATTTTGTGTGTCCGTCAACGAACGAATCTCGTTCTTTTTAGTGTGATTTATTTAACAACTACACATTAGGTTGTTGGTCGGGTTGTGACACTCAAGTGTCTTTGAATTGCAGTATGCATTCATCTTTTTGTGTCGCCCAACTTTCTTGGGCTTTCTTTTTTTGGTCTTTATCCTTTTGACACACTTTTAGGTTGTGTCACTCATTGCTTTTAGGAAGCTACTTAGTTTAACTCTTGCATGTCTTGCTATGTGCTTTAAAATGATTGCTTCTATCCTTTTATATATATTATGTTGCCTTTGTAAGAATTTGATCCATGGATCCGCTAGATACTAAGGTTAATAAACAAGGGGACTCAATAACCATAGGGGAGTATTAAGCTAGGGGGAGATCGGAGGTACTTGCATACATAGCATGAAGTCGTCTTCACAAGTGGTGATAAAGACTTCACTGGGATGATGCAAGCTTGCCTTTCTGGGGAGAAAGAATAATAGTGAAATAAGTGGAAATAGGGAATGAATTCAAGGGAGAGCTCGAGGCAACTACCTTTTTGCTTCGACAAAAGGGGGAGAAGGGAGTGTAAACGGGTAACTTCTACATTTTACTATGTATCACGGTTTACATATTTGTCATCATCAAAAAGGGGGAGATTGTTAGTGCAAATATTATTATATTTAAACTTAATGGTTTCTTCGGTGTTAATGATGACAAACATATAACTTGTAATGCATAACGTAAAATGCACAAGTTACATGTAAACACTAATCATAGATGCATACTTACATCAACATCTCTCAACGTCTCAAGTATGCTTCAACAAAGTCGTAGATTTCCATCCTGATGCAAATCACTCAAGGTATGTACAAACAAATCTACGACTTGACTAATGATAAAAGGATTATAGTTTTCTCTAAACTTCACATTTTTAATGTGATAAAACATTTTTCAAAAATACATTTTACAAACTATTTTTGAATTAAAAAGAAATGTTTTAATTTGAAAAATAAGTTCCCAATAGCTATATTTTACCCAAACCAGCTCCAAACCCCCCAAATAAACTTTCACCACTAAAGACAAAAATTAGAGCGTTTTTGTCCCGGACGGTACCTTTAGTGGTACCGTGTGACAATTAGTGGTGACGTCCTGATTGGCTCTGAAACAGTCAACTAAAACTGACCAAGGATTTGGTCAACTAAAGTTAAACAATTGAGCCAATACTAAGCCAAGGAGTATAGAATATTCCTGGGTCGTTTAATCCCAACGAGGTGTGCAATTGTATAAAAAACGGATATGTGATCGGGTGATTTTGATTGGTAATGGGATAATATTGAGTTAAAACTAAGGAAACACAAAGAAAATGACTTAAATGATTAATATAAACAAACTTGTAAAACCAAATACCCTAGAAACGTTTTAAAACCTAAAAACGTACGTTTACGTTTAAATAAACGTCTACGTACAAAATAAAAAGTGAAAATGGAAAACTATTAATACCTAGGTGATGAAAATTATATTTTTACAACCCTAATGAGAAAAGAAATTATTGGAAAAAGAAAATCATTTATTAAACTATTAAATTAATTATTATTAATTAAAAACTAATTTAAACTATTTAATAATTACCTAGAAATTAAGAAAATGTAAAATAAGTCTAGATAAATGAAATTACAACCTAGAAAAGTCTAAAATAATATAAAACAATTTTTAAAACTGAAAATATAATTATTACACTATTTATGTATTTAGTATTAATTAACTACTATTTATTAATTACTAAAACTATTATTGATTTATTATAAATACTAAATAACCTAAGAAAAATCTGAAACTTTTTATATAATTATTAAATAAATACAGAAACCTATAAAAATTATAAAAACTATATGTCCTTAATGAAAATAAGCTAATAAGCAATTAAGCTCCTGAATAGAAGCTATCACTTAGCTTTAAAATGATGATTTTGTGCTTTTCTTTTTATGAAACTGTTAAACTACTAAAATAGAACAACTTTAACAAAAACAAAAATTTTAGAAATGAAAAATAAGCAAAATAAGAGCTTATGGGACTAACAGTTGAGCTTTTTGGCTCTATTGAAGATCAAAAGCTCAAATAAGCTCTTAAGCTGGAAACCAAGGAAAAATAAAGTGCAACTATGCTAAGTGAACTGGAAATGAATGAAAAGCACAAGGAAAGAGCAATGATTAAGCTAGATTAAGCAAATAAGCAAAACCAATTCACACAGTCACCCAAACACCCTGCAGTCAACTAATTGGGCTAAATAAGCTTATGAAATAAGCTTGAAAAACCAAATGAAGCACTGGAGTAGCAAGTTGGGGTGGAAAGGTTTCCAAAAAGCCAAAGTTCACCAAGTGGGGTCCACTGGAGAGCTTATGAAAAAGCTGTGATTTCACTGAATGCTCAGTATATACTGAGAAATGGGACAAAGAAAAAGCAATAAGCAGCCTTATCAAATAAGCTACACAGTGAAAAATAAGCACTGAACCTAAGAGACTTGTGGATTGGCTTCTCAAAGAACCAACTCTCACAAGCTAAGTCCAAAAGATAAGCTTTTTATGAGCTTGTGAAAAGTACTCACCTACACTGATGAGTCAGTGTAGGGAGTGGTTTTGAGAAAACTTTTTGAACAAAATAAGCAGTCATAATAAGCTTAAAAATGAAAATAAAAAGCATGCATAGCAAGAAGGCCAGATGGGCTTCACAAAACACCAAATTATACAAACTTAAACCAAATAATGAACAAGTTATGAGCTTATGAAAATGGCTAGAAAGTTGTGCACAGGGCAGATTATCTAAAAAGTGCTTAATGACAAGGGCTCAAAAAGCAGTTTAACAAGCAATCTAAAAATTATAAAAAATACTATCAACTAAACAAGCAGCAAAATATTAATAATCGAAAAGCACAAAACTTAACTCCTAAAATTAAACCCTACATGAAATTCCAAAGTTTATTCAAAAACTTTTGCACTGAAAATTTTGACTTTCAAATTGCACTAAAGAGTTGACTAAAATGAACTTTGATCCTAAATCACTAACTGATTATGTTGTATTAAGCTATTAGAACATGAAATTAAGCTAGATTATCAACTTTTACACTAATATGTGGAATATGGATCTAAAAATCCTAACAGTTAACTACTAATATGAATCTAATGGTGATTTTGACTTTCTTACTAATACCTACTGTATTTTATGACCAAAATGAGATATTAGGACCTAAGTTGAGATGTGCAAACCAAGGTTAACAACAAATATACCCTGTGTCACAGTTAAACAAGTTATGCCAAACAAGTCTTTAAGTGACTAACTTAACGAGTTTCAAGGAGTCTCACTGATTTAAGCCTTAATTCCAATTCACAAAGTGATATTGTGATGAAACAAACTTAATTTAACACAGATCAACCACTTTCAACCACAAAACATCATGAATCACCATAATACTTATTTGACAGTGAAAAATGAAAACTGAGCATCCATGAAAACTATTGAACAAGCATGCAACTTTAAGCAAGAATATAACTAACATACACCAAATAAGCATGAAAATGCAGAGATAAGCAGTTTTAAGCTATGCTACAGTGGAATGACCAAAATCAAAGAAGTAGCTTACAAGTGATTCCAAGGACAGAACTGAATACCAAGAACCAATAACCACTCCTATAGCTTACCACTAAGCTGTGTACACCATATTCATGAACATTTTTGATTTTTATCTATTTATATGTGATTTTTTTGTGATTTTCGATTTATGAACCTAGACTGAATTTTAAAGTTTCTAAAAGCCTTAAGAAGCTTTCTGGGAGCTTATATGATCTAATTAGTTCATAACATCAACTACAAGAACATTAAAGGAAACTTGAGAATTGTGAACATAAAATGCAATAACTGGATTCCTTAAGATTGAACTGAAATTGAAACCGAAAAGATGTTTGAAATACACTGAAATAACTTAACAAAGTACTGGAAAGCTTTAAATTACACTGAAAATTAAAATTAACTAAGTACGAAATTAAGAAACTAAAATTACACTAGTTATGAAACTATGCTCCATCTTTTTTCTTATATAGCAGACCTTTAGGGTTTATGACCCTTTCTGAACCATTCCCACTTGATTGTGAACCGTTGGATGCTCTCTAATTCAATCTCCACCATTAACTGATTTTGGCGCCAAAAATCCTTATAAACAATTAGAGACCATTTGGTGGTTTAGGTGAAGCATTAATGGTTGGGGAAGGGTAGGTGGGACAATAAGGTGGCTATGGAGGTGGGGGTAACCATGTGGAGGGGTGGAAGGTACCCTGGTTTTATGGGATTGTGTTGGGAGGGAGATGGTCAAAGTTGGGAGGTTTGACTGGGGGGTATTATAAACGGGGGAGTTATAATTTGGGTTTGGACCAGGGGTGAAGGAATTGGGCCAATGGGTGAAGAGTTTGGTTTGTTTTTGGGTTATAAATAACAAAAGGGGTCCGTTTGGTTTAAGATATAGCAAGGACCAATTTTGCACTTTTACCAAACATGAGGGACTAAAATGCCATCCTTCCAAAGCTTATCACAAGGACCAATGTTGCCAAACTTCATTAACACAAGGACCATTTATGAATTTTCCACTTTAAAATACCCAAGGACCATTTTTGTAATTTTCCAAAAGTTCAGGGACCTGTTATGTAATTTTCCCAAAAATTCATTAAAGGACCAATTTTGACAACTTAGAATATTTCAGGGACCTTGAATGATAAAACTCCAAAATTTTGAACTTCAAGGACTAGTTTTGCCAATCTTTGAAAGTTGGGGGACTGAAACTACCAATTATGCAAACTTTGTTCGTTTTTCATTTGTTTTTAAACATTTTGCATTTGAAACATATAAAACACGATCCTTGGATATTTTCTGCATTTTGATGCATTTTTGAGTGTTTTTAAATGTTTTGCAGCTCAGATTTGACCAAAAATGATGAGTATTTGAGCACTCATCACGTCCCCCTGTAACGGTCAAATTTCTCTTTGCCTATAAATAGTGGACCATTTTACACTTCCCACTTGATTTTTTCTAGTCACTTTTCTCTGGTCTAATCCCTTCTTAGTTAGATCACATTCTTTGATCATTTAGAGAGTCTTAGTTTGTTTCAGAGTGATCCAATCATCCATTCAAGTGATCACCTTCATTCCTCTTCTAGTCCAAGAGAAGAACACAAAGTATCAAGAAGATA
>LBNU01006135.1:19465-30729 GCA_014162995.1 Artemisia annua | reverse complement strand
TTCATAGCGAGTATGCTATTTTTCTTTTGATCTAGCGAGTATGGTCTTGGCTAGATAGCGAGTTTGGTTTATTTTTAAACCTAGCGAGTTTGATTTCACATTAGGTAGCGAGTTTAGGTTTTTAAGAGTATAGCGAGTTTGGTTTAGTTTTCCTTAGCGAGTTTACTTCTTCTCTTAGCTTAGCGAGTTTCATGTCTCTAGTCCATAGCGAGTTTGTCTTACTTTTCATACCTAGCGAGTTTGTTCTTAGATCCTTAGCGAGTTTCCTTTTTCATACACATAGCGAGTTTGGTATCATTAGCATAGCGAGTTTGGTATTTGTTCCATAGGATTAGCGAGTTTGATTTCTAAGTCCTAGCGAGTTTGGTCATATAGGATAGCGAGTTTGGTATTTTGTTTTTCTTAGCAAGTTTAGAATTTTACTTATTTTTAGTTTTCGAGTCTTAGTCTTTTCTTTTATTGTCGTGTCTTGTTTATTTCTAAAAGCCGAGCTAGGCTTATTTGCACTCCATCGTTCATCGAGTGGAGTTTTCTTTTATCCATTTCTTACCGTTACTCTGTCGAATTTTCTTTTGAACCTTTTAACTTAGTTTAATTTTCTTTCGTTAATTAAATACAAAACAACAAAAACATTTTCTTTAATCCTTTCTTAAGTTTAAACTTTTATTTCCTTTTTCGCTTCACTTAGTCTCATGTTTTCTTTCATGGTTAATTTTATTCCCTTTCTTATTGTTCTTAATTTCATTTAAATTTTATGCAAAACTTTCGTCGTATAATTAAAACAAATTCAACTCTTTTCAACCCATTCATCTCACATAACTCACGACTTGAGTGACTAGATCAATTTCAACGCTCGTTGGGACAACGAACTCGTGGTTTGAGCTTGTACTTTGCTCCCGCGACTAATCAAAATGGCGCCGCTGCCGGGGAGCGGTTGATTAAGATTAAGTCATTCGTCNGTCGTTAGGATTGAAACTAATCTAACTAGGTCTAGAGGTGAGGGATGATTCTTTTTGTATTTTTATGTTTTATGGAAAGCAAGTAAATATCTCGGGTATTGGAAGAGTGGGCGGAATTAGTTGCTAGCCAACTAACCCAAATAACTACTTAAACAAATAAAATAAAATAACAAGAAAATAAATGGTAGGAACTTCTTATATGGAGAAAAGCGTGTTTACTTAGATTTCCTTACTCCCTAGTTATCTTTTATTGATTAATTGGTTTGTCACAATTGCGTGGATGAAGGGTTACATTCCTTAATACCATTCATGGGGTCGTGTACGATCTTCCCCAACTCTATAAGCTTCTATCTCTTCCTATGACGACACGTTTAGTATCCTATCATGGCCTCATTAATAGTCACTTATGCATTTCATTCAACCAATAAAACCGTAGTACACATCCGATTACGTTTCTTAAGACGTTCAAGAAAGTTACCATATAGGAGATTAGCCATTTTTCTTAAGCCTAACGCTAAAATCAATCACCCACAACAATCATGACAAACCAACAATCAATAATCAATAACTAGGTTACATTAGATCTAAACAAACACAAATAAATCTAAGCTAGCATGTTAAAAGAAAGAAAAGCATACGATATAATCAAACAACACATAGACATATTGAATGATTAAAGGATAACTTATCTTTAATTGAACATGGAAGAAAAGAGGGTTTGAAACCCTAAAATTACTGCAAAAGTCGGACTAGGGTTTGTACACCAAAAGTTCCCCACCAAAAGTTCTACACAATGAATGGAAAATCAAAAATTATATATAGATTTAGACTGGTGACGACGTCCCCTTTTAATGGTTGACGCCTTCATCTCGCCGTGGCTAGGGTTTCTTGTCGTCCAATCCAAGTGCTTGACGCCGTCCCCTTGTAGGTCTTCTGGGCCGTCACGCTTGGGATTAACACGTGACGGCCTACTTCTTGTATAACGTGACGCCGTCACATGTTAATCTCCAATTATTCTTCTGGCGCGTCAAGTGTAAATGTGATATCCACCTCTTGTCTCATTGAGTGACGGCGTCCCCTTATGATTCTTGACGTCGTCAGGTACAATTTCCAGCATGGTTTCTTGACTTTGTCATTTTCTTCACTTTTAGCTCCAAAAACGTCAAAAATGCACCATTTTTCAGAATTCTTGTCCAAAGTACCTAAAATGACAACAGGAACGATTTGATGTAATATTTGATCACAAAAACACGATTTAGGGCTTAAATGACCCCCTAAAAGTGTAACAAATTTCTCCTTATCAGGGTTTAACTAGTGTTTAACCAAGAATCCTTCCAAAAGATTATATTTCTAGAAGTTTAATTATTTTGGAAACTTTACTAGATTAGGCTTAAAGGTGTTAGATCCTTTTCTCAAAATAGCCTAATTACTTTGTCTTATTTGATTAATCTTTTGTCTTATGTGATTAACAAGTGGCTAGTTATTTAAGCATGGTTTAACTAGAAAAATATTTGTTTGGTTATGTGTAAGCAAGTTTTAACAAATGTTTAATGTTATGTGTATGCAATTGGGTTCTTTGATCATTCGACTAGTTTTATAATCTCATTGTTCATACCTTAACTGATTATCATCGAGACGGAAACTTATGATTAATAACTTGGTTACGTTAACTTTTACGTTGTATAATTTTATAATCGACATCATCAAAACATTGACAGACCGTAAAATAGAAATAACGTTTTAACGCAAAATTTGTATTAACATGAAAGAAATGTAAATTGGTGCGAACAAATATGTTGGGAAGTGTATTTATCTAGGGTGTACTACTCCTTACTAGCGCTCTAACTATACGTATTTAATTTCTACATATCAATTAGTGTAATGGTGAATATTCCTAACTTATAGTCGTGTAGGTGTTAACTACAACCTATGTAAGATAGCCTATGTGACCAACCATGCAGTCACAATGTACACAAAATAACTATCACGCATGCAATAAATATCTAATCTAATTATTCATCAAACAACCAACCCAGCCTTACACTCGCAATGGTTGCACATAAAATAGTTAAACTAGGGTTTATGTGGTTCTTAGTTTGATGTCCAATTAGTTACTCATGATCGACGGTCAAGCTAGGCGGTTCCTAACTAGTTTTTAATGAGTAAATCTTATTCACCAATCAAGAAGACAATAAATATAATCCTACACTATATAATCATACACTAACAAGTTTTATGTAATCCTAGATAAAAAGACACACTGATTTAGCCTAGAATAACAAGCAAAGAACAAGAAAACAAAGAATCAATGCAAACAATGATAAACATGATTTAATGATTAAAAGTAAAACTTATGTTGATATTATGATAGGTTTACAAGGAAAAAATGCTGAAAATAGCGTTAATATTCGGCTAGAGTTTGGTTCCCAAGTGTTGCACACGAATTATAAATACATAGCAAAAATATAGTACAGAAAACTGATCGTGACCTTGCCGTCATCGATTTAGGGTTTTCTTTTTCTATCGACTTGCTCTAACAATGCCACTCTATAAACTGTGAGCTTCACCTTTGCTTGTGACAACGTCACAACTACATGTTTCCACACACCGGTCGATCACGAAAAATATCATAATTCCACTTTCTGGGCACTTCGGACGTTGGAGTCATGATGTTGGTTATGACTTGAAACTCGTACCTTTTTCTATTTAACTTCGGCCAAATGAGCCCATAACTTAAACGTTTCCAATAAATGCATAGTCCAAGACCTAAAAACCAAATAGGAATGATTTTAAGCAATAATTGAGATAAAATGACATAAAATGCATGATATAACGGGATAAATTACCCCTAAAACCATTACCAAATGGCACCTCATCAATTATTTGATTCACGTTCATACTTTCTAGCCAACCTCTTAACTGATAAAATATGGTAATCAGATTCAGACTCGCGGAAGCATATTAATGAAACAAACAACACCAAAGGAATTTGTTTCAATATATCATCATATTGCTTATGCCAAAACCATATATATTTGATCCAAAGGACCGATCAAACAATATAAAAAAATACATTAAAGAGACTAGAAGAGCATCCGTGCATAGCAACTGGATTTTATAGCGAAAGATAATTATAATTGCGCTATTTTGGTTAAGTGTTTCGTGTAACATTTATGAATATAATGTAAAATAATAAAAATGTAATTGAAAATTGTTGTAACAAATTATAATTAAACTAAAATAACAATTTTTAAAAGAGTTTGATGCTATGAAATAGCTCGACTGAAAAGAATGGGGTAGAGAATGTATCAAAGAACGTATAAAGCATTTAGTGAAACTAAAAATGAAATCAAATTTTATTAATTGTGTACGATTTCAGTAATATACGTCAAGCAACATATGACAACATTTAAACATAAGTCAACTATTTCTGGTAGGATATTGAACAAAAATTTGAATTTAACGACCATGAAGATCAATAAACTTGAGATTAAAGGGATTTATGTATATTAAACATTACTCACTTTTAAATTTTCAATTTTACAGAAAACCATTTTCTCTTTTATACGTAGTTAAGATTTGTAGTATCTATTTGAAATATGAAATTAGTTTTAAAGATGATAATACTTAAATAATGAGTAAACTCTCAAAATACACCCTCTTCGTTTGCCAAATTTCATAATTATGTCATGCAATGATGACCAAAGCCATTGTAATATTTTAATGATGACACTATATAGTCGGGACACTTAAAATCACAAGCAATAGCTCTAAACCGAAAATCACAAAAGCTGGAGCTGGCGCACCAGCTGACGAGTCAGCACATGGCTACCGCGCCAGCCACTGTGCTTTTGTGATTCCGGTTTTTCCAAGTTGGCTTTTCTCTTACTTGACTAAGGTGCTTCTTTCCATACAGGTTTGTACATGATATTTGAGAAGTTTACTTTAAGATTTAGACTTAGAGATATGCCCAAAACAAGTCCTCCCGATTTTACAAAATGCCAACTCACAAACGTTTTTATTAAGCCTCTAGCCAAGGCAAAATTGTGTTTCCTTAAACCTAGGAGGTTTATACTTTCACTATAACTTCAAAGAAAAGTATTCAAGTGACCATAATCATAACGTTCGTCTTTGCAACTCATGTAACAGGTTTACTCTCTCATCGGTCGTTTAAGCCGATGTCACTTTGCGTAAATACAATTTCTCATTCATGGTATATTGTTTTTACCTTGATGCAAAGCACTAAACTTACTTACATCAAGATGATTAGTAAATGATTTAATTGTGTAATAACTAAGGATTACCAATCTTGAATATTTGAGTTTAAGTTCTTGAAATATAATTCTTCTTTGGAAGTGCTTAAATCTCCCACCCAAACATTTTTTTTACATTCTCTTACACAATCTCGTACTTCTTGTCCCCTACACCACAACACAATCTACTTCATTCTCTTATGTCTCCTCATTCCATACAATCACCACACATTCTTCTTCTTTCTCACAATAAATTAATCACCACCTTTAGCCTTCAAGCTTCATCTTCTTCACCACGTTATTCGTATGTGTTCTTGGATTGGCCACATCACCTTTTACACACCTATCATCCTACTACTTCCTCACGCACTCTCAACATTTAAATTTGAATTTGAAATCACACACACCTACACACACACACACACACACTCATACTCATTTACAACTCTTCTAATTTGAATTTGAATTCAAATATCACCTTCCCCATACAACCATCATACAACTCATCTCTTACACATCTTGTTACACATCCTATAACCTATGTCTTCCTCAATACTCTTCCCTCTCACAATCACCAACTAATTTGTATATAAAATTCCAATTACAACTCTTGAAAACTCACTCCTTACACCATCTATGACACACTCACTCACACACTCTCACCCTTCATATCCAAGTTTAAGTTTGCTAATTCACATCTCTCACAAACATTCTTACACATTCAGTTACATACTCAACCCTCTTACATCATACAACTCATCGCTAACAACTAGTTCTTGAATTTGAAATTTAAATTTCAAATTTGGGAGACAAGGTAATAACCAACCCTTGAAGAGCACACCAGGTTATTACCCGTCATCTAATGTCCAATGGTTCTTCTTTTTCTCTTTGAAATTTGACTAAAGTCCTTACTATCTAGTTTTCAATTCACAAATGTTTTTAAACAATAAAATCTTGGCTAAATGAGTTGGCTGACCTTATCCCACTTTGAGTGTTGGAGTATTATTGGAAAAGTCAAATGTGAAGTGCAATTCGGGGTTTAATAGGAGATTGAGTGCAAATAAACAAAACAAAGAAAATTCTTGGGAGTGGCCGGTGCCAAACATTCATTCCTCGTATTTTCTTGTCTCTCTACCCTCTTAGTCTACTATCTTATTGTGTTCTAACTTCTCTTCTACCATTTATTGAAAGAACACTTAAATCCGCAAAAGAGATTCACAAGAACCTTATCCACTCTTGTGAATGGTTTCGAAGGTCTTTTTCTTTATACCCTTTCTTCTATAATCGATTCTCTAGCATAGGTTCGGTTATAATCAAACAGACACTTATAAATCTTTGAAGTCTTATTCTGGCGGTGGATAAGCAAGGGTGTAACAAGTCTTGTATCTGGGTGATCAAGTCTAGACCGGTGAGGAAGTCTTTGTGGTCTTAGTGGAAAGTCGAATCACGAGATTCTTGTGGGTGTTTTACGAGGGCATAATATTGTTGGAGTAGTTCTTCTTAGTGAGCGTCGATCTTAGTGCATATCGATGGAGTGAAGTTGTTACGGTTTGTAGTCCACCGTAAGGATTATACATAATATTATTTGTATCATGGATTCCCGGCTGGAGGTATGGATTTTCTAAACCCCCCCCCCATCCCGAAACAGTATATATCGTTGTGTCGTTCTCTTTCTACTCTCTTTATATTGTGGTTGTGATTGTTTTTGTGTATAACCACCCTTTGTTATTTGAGACCAGAAGTTGTTAACTTCAAACTAGTCGAAAATACCGTATTCACCCCCTACGATTCTACAGTATACATCTCTGTAAAAAAAGTTGGGACATCTGTATCCTTCTGTGAATAAACGTTAGACAATATACATTATTAGGGACGAACGATGCAAACTTTTTTCCGTTATCTGCTAATGTGGTTCTTAATATGAGAGGGATTTTCGTCTTTCTATATGTAACGTGGGTGTATTTTACAGTTTTCTCTTATTATTACAGTACTTTTTAATTTTAATTATTGTTAGTGTTATTATTATTATTATTATTATTATTATTATTATTACTATTATTATTATTATTATTATTATTATCTCTTTTTATCATTTTAATTTTATTTTTTATTTATTTATATTATTATTATTATTATTATTATTATTATTATTATTATTATTATTATTATTATTTATATTATTATTATTATTTATAATTATTCTTGTTAATGCTAAAATTATTATTACTAAAACCCACTTTTCATCCATTTCAAATTAAACCTTCTTTTTTATCCTTTTCAAAACAAAAACACACATAAACACACTTTTAACAAAATCACATTTCTTGATGAATTGAGTGGGATAAAGATGATGTTATTAAAAATAATTTGTATTTTTATTTTTATTATTATTATTTTTTTGAAAAAGATGAATTAAAGAGGTTTAAGTTTAAAAAAAATAAGAAGTGTGTTTTAATAATAATAATAATAATAAAAATAATAATAAGATTATAATAATAATAATAATAATAATAATAATAATAATAATAATAATAATAATAATAATAATAATAATAATAATAATAATAATAATAATATAAAAAAATTAAAATAATAGTAATAATAATAATAAAATACATCTCTGTTACAAGCATAATGATGAAAATACATCTCATATTAGAACTGTATATTATCTTACGTTTATTGACGAAATGATGTAGATGTCTGAACTTTTCAGACAAAGATAAACCATGATGATTGTGTTTTAGACTTTACTCTAAAATAATTTTGAACCAATGTAGAGTTGCAAACAAAAAAAATTTGAATTGCAAAAAAAATAACAGAACTGAAGATTAAAGTGAGATTTTGTTTGGCTTTGGTTCACCTTCCACATTTCTCCATTTCTTTTCCTTCACATCAATGTGGTCCATGTTAAAACACAAGTTAGGGTAGTTGATTCAATTATTCATTGTTATACCCCACCTTGTCACCAACCAAACCACATGACAATCTCTTTCAAAATGTCAATCTCCCATAACGTACGTTCGTTTTATACCTTCTTACATTAGCAGCGTGTGACATGTATTTGTGTTAGTAAAGTCTTGGTAATTAAACTAGATGTAGAAAAATATAAATGGATATCTAAACATGTTAACTTGATCAATACTCGCACAAAGCGACGGTGTATTTTGACAAATAATTATACTTGCGAGCATGTAGTTTGGTTGTAACCCCTAATGCAACATTTACGAGTTTAATTTGTAGTAATTGCGAGAAAAAAAAAAGTCTATTGGTTATAAACATAAAATGATAAAAGTTATACGGTCAAACAACTGTTAAACTATTAATTTAGTGATAGATTTTATTACCATTTTAAATAAAAATGTATTTTCAATATATCACTTTTTTAAGTGTTTAAGTTTTAAGATTTTATCCTAAGCTTTATAAGCAGTATAGATGTATTACACATAATCACAGTGAGACTATAACAATGATTATTATATAGTTTGTATGATATACATACATGATTTTAAAAAGTGAGTCATGACGGCACTGGTGCGTCACTAAAATGCGAGGCATGACCTATACGTTACGTAATAAATCAAAGTGTAGGCTTTAGGCGTGACGTGAAATGAGGTGTAAAAAGGCACGTTAAGACGTGAGGCGTGACGCCCTTTTTGAATTTAACTTTTTTTCACACCTTATACTAAATATCTAACAATATATATCACAAATGCCTCTAGCAAGGGTTGAACCCATAACCTCTAGGCAGGTGGGCATAAGAGATACGAGAATTGCCTCAAACATTATAAAGTTAAAAACACGATAAATCGTACCAAGAACCTAGATCTACTACACAAAGTATTTTTTTGATACAGTTCTTAAAACAACCGTGCTAAAAAGGCATTATTTCATACGGTTATTTGACTAGAAAAGCTTGTTTTTGGTACGGTTTTAAACCGTGTCAAAAAATGTTTTATTTGTTGAGACGTAACGGTTCAAAAATGGCACAAAAAGCCCTTAAAAACCGTAACTATTGCATCTTTTCTGTAGTAGTGATACAAAATATTCGTTAGTTTTCTAGGTCTTTCTTTGTCATAATTGATCAACTTGGGTAGAGATTGATGGCCACTTGTGCGAAATCATGTATCTATTTAATTTTAACAACCTTGTCAACTTTTTGGGGTTGAACATGACATGCTAGAAAAACGGCTCCCACCGTATTGTTGTGAAACTCTTGCTATGGCTTTATTATGTATGGTGTTACTCTTCTTCCATACTTTTTCCATGACTAAGTCTTATCCTTTACATTATTATTAACAAAACAAAAATACATAAATAAATAAATAAATAAATAAATAAATAAATCTATTGTATCTTTTAAATAAAGAAGATAGAGAATTAATTTTGTTATGGCTAAAACTATAACGCGTAAAAATGCAACATTGTTTTTTACCCAATACCATATCTGAGGCTAGGTATAAATATTCTTGGCCATATTATTAACAGATTGTTCTTTTTTGTATTCCGGGTATCAAAGAAATATCAGCGGACATACTGAAGTTGGGATGCGGAGGATGAAAGAAATCGATGTGAATTTTCTGTATGATGCTTCAAAGAGAATTTTCGTTACGAAGTATGCCTGGATTAATAGGCTACTTGCAAAACCCAAGGGATCAAGTTGGTTGTTTGGCGATCCGTTTAGCAGCCAGATAATCCATATGATGGCATGTGTCGATGTTGTCCATTTCTACATTGGAGAGGATTTCAAGCCTTTTATTGCCGCTGTAAGTTATTGTGCTTATTGTTATTACTTTATTGTATTATGCAGAAGGTAGCAATATTGAATCATTTGCTTGTTGCTATTACTTTATGTCATTATTTAGATATTAGCAGTTTTGGCTCATGTTATAGATGTTGTTGGTAGATTGTTTGTTGTTTGGAATGAAATGTGTATGGAGAATGGAGATGGATGATGGATCTATTTGTGTAATGGTCTTTAAAAGTTCAAATGATACATGGTGTTTATAATTTTAATTAGTACAATGTTTTATTGTTTTTAAGAAAGCGGCTTTGTTAAAGTACGATAGTTATCAGTTTCGTTGAATTTTTTTTCCCATTTGAGATTTACTATGCTTTTATTGTGAACTATCGCTTAGGTTGATATTTAAACAACATATGTTTTTCTACGCATCTTTAGCTCTAATATTTGACATTAACATGTTGTTAGTTACTTTAAACCATGAGCCATTAGTTAAAGGCTATTCAGTTCTTATATATTTCATAGGTTTTTTCTGCATATCTAATTTGGATAATCAGATGCTTGGCTATGATGATTATGTTGGCTGGTGTGTCTTAATTTTAGCATGGTAAAAACTGTTGTGCATAAAATGCAACTGTGTTTTGTTACCAATACAGTATCTGAGCCAATGCAGAAATTTCACAACTTTTGTAACAAGAAACATTGGCCAAAAGTCACTTACAAGTATGAGCAGTGCATTTTGATTTTGCCATAGAGTATAATACTTAGAAGTCACAACAATATTTAGACTCATTGTTTCAGTTTCACTTGCAGAGTTACCATTGATCTGCTTCCCGCTCACGATAGAAGATACACATCATTAGCTGAAATCGATGCTTCAAATAGTGTTTTTATAGTGACGGGAGCAGAGAGGTCTAGAACAAAGGATATTGTGAATTCTGCATCGTCACCGTGCTTTGCAAAAATCAAATGACAAACATCTGCTACACAAAAGCATAAGCGGAAGAGGAAGAGGATGATGGATGCCAACCAAAAAACGCCATGTAAATATTGGTTCGAAATGCTGAGCAGAAAAGCAAAGGAAAAAAAGAAAAAGAAACTGACGCTTTTGAGATTTCATATGCCCAGTTAATTGAGGTATACATTATATTTACGATACAAGAGTTGGACCATAAATTTGCTTGGTGCAATTATTAATGAATTGTTCTCTTTTGTATTTAGGCATATAAGATATGTTATCTATAACTCTAAAGTAGATATGACATGCATATCATGAAGCGAAACTCATAAGCAAGCAAAAACTGAAGCCAA
>LBNU01006133.1:0-12958 GCA_014162995.1 Artemisia annua | reverse complement strand
CTTAAGATATGAAATTAACCAACAATATTAAAGAGTTACATAGTGTCCTATTTATAGGAGAGGGATAGGGCAACACTCCCTTCCTTCCCTATCTTCTATATCGTGGGCTTTCAAGGCCCATTGGACACTTATTGGACTCGTCTTATAACCATACGAGTATTAAGCTAAAACGTAAATAAAAGTGATAATACTAGCAACCTATTACATTTATTGAAATGACCGAGACTTGACTGAATAGTTGAAAACTATGATCCTAACAAAGGAGAAACAACTCAAAACTAATTGCACGTTAGGATTAGTGGTAACAGGTCTAATGTTTGATGACTTATATCCCGTTGAAACAAGTTCTGACTCCTCCAATTAATCCAACCATCAACTCGCTCGGGCAATTGGGAAATGCTCACGTATGCTTTAATGACTTAGGAGTACACCAACTTATTCATCATTGGTATGTTGATCTTTAACAATATTTCTATTTGTCTCTATATCTAGCCTGTCTTTGCAGTAAGGACATCAAAAGAAATTGAATGACTATAAGTTCAGGTATTGAATCTTTAGGTTGCGAGTTCATGCCTGTATGGAACCATTTATAATAGTTACTTACCAGCACTTGGGCTCCTTGTATGCGGTTTTCAAGCTTCTTATTCCCCATATGCGACACGCGCTAGCAATAAATGCGATGGCCCGTGAGAGCCTAATATCTGCAGAAGGAATTATTGAGTGTAGCTTTACTCCAGGGAAATATAGCACAGAGATGGCATGTGTTGCCTATCGTGACTGGTGGCGCCCAGAAGGCTTACCTGAATATCTGATACGAAGGTACAATCAATATACCAAATAAAAAATTTAAATAAAATGAAATCGACTTAATGCTAAGCAATTTTATTCATTTTAATTGCAGAGGAAATGGCAGTACCTGATGAGACACAGCCACATGGACCGAGACTACTCATTGAAGACTACCCATACGCCAATGATGAGCTGCTCATTTGGTCTGCAATACAGGAGCAGGCGCAAGCATATGTGACTCATTTCTACCCTAACAAAAATGAGGTTATTTCAGGCCAGGAACTTCAATCATGGTACAGTAAAGCCATTAGTGTGGGGCACGCTGATGTTCGTGAAGCTAATTGGTGGCCTAAACTATGCACTCCTAGCAAAATTACCGAGATACTGTCTATCCTAATATGGACTTCGTCAGCACATCATGCCGTACTTAATTTTGGGCAGTACCACTTTGGTGCATATGTCCCAAATCGACCACCTCTTATGCGAAAGCTTATACCCCAAAAATATGACCTCGAGTAATAGGTTTATTGTTATTCATCTTCAATAGTTTTTTCATTATTCATCTTCAATAGATTAAATTTCGTGTAGTGGAGGTTGGATCAAGTATCTGGAAATCTGTGCTTTATACTTCTTGAAAGATGAATAAACCAATTGCAGTTTTGTATCTATGGTTAATCTCTATTCAATTTTAGCATTAACTTTTGTTCCTGTTCATTTTAGATTTTCCACTCACTTATTGATCAAGAATCATGTTTTTCAGGTCCATAAGTATCCCTGCATTGTACCATAATGGATAGAGCAAGTTAAGGCCGTGGACTGATAGCTCAATTGAGTATGGGTGGATAGAGAATGTTTACGTTAGTTTAGTGGTTGGGTTGCAAGCCAGAGTGCAAAGATAGGGATTTTAAATGAACTTCAATGGAGAAGCTGGTTCCGATGGCTCTTATATTGAAAGGAAAGAGAGTGTGCTGGTTTGGCATTATAAGAATGCAGGGGAATTTGGCCAGGAACAGGCTAAGCACATGTTGGAAAATCTTGAAAAAGTTCTTGCAAATGTACCGGTTGTTGTCAAACTTGCTCAAGACATTGTTGAAATTAAACCAAAGGCTCTTGTGGGATGGTACTTGGAGCTATGGGTTTACGTGTCAGGTTAACAAAAGTTGCTAGGGAGGGGTTTCACACGTCTCTAGAAAAAAGAAAGCCACAAGGTTGGAGCTGTGGAACTTTTGCTCATATATATATATATATATATATATATATATATATATATATATATATATATATATATATATATTGTGTTATATAATTTTTAATATATATATTATTATATTATACATACGTATTGCTATATATACTTTTTATGACAAAAAAACCATCAAGTGCAGTGATAGAAGCGAACGTAGCTTATTGTAAATACACTTTAATCGAGCTTTTTGACAGATTACCTTTGTTTACGGAGAAAAATTGATTACAACGGTTTTATATATATATATAGTATATAGTATATTATAATATATTTATTATACTGACACGTTTCTACCTGAGTACATGTTTGAACATGCCTACGCCATAGTTCCATCATACGGTACTCGAACCAGCAACCTATCGATTCGTAAACGATAACCGGATGGTAATGATATATGACCCTTTTTTATATTACCTTAAATTTATTTAGACTCTGATTACGCATTTCATAGCTGGTCAGAACTAAATATAGTCTAAGTTGTAGCACCCTTCACTCAACGTTTTTGGGCTACAAGGTTTCTAAAATTTTGAGGTAATTCTCCTACATTCACTATGTTAGAGTAAAAATTTAACATTACACCTTAACCCCAAACATTCCGAACATTGGCTACTGGTCGTGCTGAACAACGGACGGTGCAGGTTATTTCATTGTGTTTATTTGAACTTATTTGTATGAGTAATCAGTTTCTGTTGGAGTGGATCCTTAATATTAGTTTTGCACTTATGAGGTTCCAAAAAAAAAAACTACAGTTACTGGTGTTGAGATGTTCAAGAAAAGTTTAGATCACAGAGAAGTAATTGATATTTCTTTTATAACCTTAGCTACTGATCTTAGTTGGATTTGTTTACTGTATCTTCCATAGATATTGCACTCCAGATTGTGAACGATCGCCCAGAACTTGCTGACAATGCTACTCTACTTAGAATATTGGCTAACAAGCCTTGGGCATTAAATAGAGTAAAAGAGAATTTGGCCACGAGATTTATAAAATCCAGTAAGCATTATTTTACTCTCATTAATAGCCAACTTTAATGTGATGTATTTGGTAATTCCTTATTTGTGGTTCTCTCAGTTTGTAGATTTATACAAAATGAAAGTACAACCAGATGCTGTAGAAGATACTGATGCAATTAAATTACTAATGATCAACTGGAGACATACAATTCGAGGAAAGGAGAAAAAAACAGTTGATGACATATTCAGAGGGCATGATTACAAGATTGCCTCAAGTAGCCAGGGAAACGAAACACCGAAACATTCTTTCAAAATGTTATTTGTTGCTTCAGAATTTGGCAACACAGATTTGTAGTTGAGATATTTCAACTATAACTTGTGAGAAACCTTATTAGATATCATATGGCTACCTGTTAATTTTTGTATATAACAGGTTTGTCATTTCTATGATTTTGATCTAAAGCTCACATGATTGCTTACATATTTGAATCTTTTGAGTTATAAGTGAAGTTTAATCTCTCTTTTATATTTATCCAGGTTTTGTGTGGTTTTGCTACAATATCTACAACAGCTCCAAGAAAAGAAAAGAGTACATTGTGCTTACTTGCGGACACCCTTTTGTGAACACCGTGATACCAAGTGCTAAAGGTGAAGATGAAAATAGTTGTTCGGATGATGATGATGAGAGTAGTAACGAAACTGTAAGAACATATGTAGCACATTATGAGCATGTCATAAATAAACTTCAAAAGAACCCTTCATGGAAGTTATTTGCTGAGAATTTTAGGGACTGTGACTTGAAAGCTTAGCACTCCAGAAGACTTTGACAGATACTTTTCGATAATTAGATAGCTAATTTGACTTTTGAAGATACATTTTTATTTTTTCTGAATGATTAAAACAAAGATACACATATACATGTATAACAATATATAATAAAAAGGCATGGTGCAAAATATTAGTATAATGTTGTAATCAATAAACACCAGGTTATTGATGATGAAGATATTTCTGAATGATTATTGATGATTTACAGCTAAATAAAAGGTATTAACTAATGCACTCAATATTGTCATGAATGCTTCTCCTCTTTCTGTTATGGTAAGGAGTCGATAGTACTTCATGTCATTTAGAATTATTATTTTAGCTATAATGGAACTTATTTAACTATGGTTTTTTCTTTCTGAAAATACGTGATAGCTAGCAAACAGCATATAAACATTAGATATATTTGTTTTGTCAATCACCTTGGTTCTCATTATATTTTATATGAGTTCACCTTTGATTATTTATCTGACAATCAACTAAGGATGCATTGAGTTAAGCTATTTGACATGTTGCGTGCTCTTTAAAGTACCTTATTATATGTTCATCTAATGGACCGGCCATTTTCTTGACGGCTTGAGCACCTTAAATATTACTGTAAAGGTGTTAGATTGGGGCGAGAATGGTCATCACACAACTCAACGCGATTTAAGCTATTCATAGATCCTTTAGTCAAGAAAAGTTTGGCAAAAAACTTGACCGTCCGAATGTCACAAAGGTATATATTTTCTGAATATATATATCAGAGGGTGTTTGTTTCGGCATATATAGCCGGCTTATGGCTTATATGTATTCGGCTTATATAACATAAGCCACAATTTTGTGGCTTATTTTGACACTTACGTTGTAACTTATGTTATATAAGCCGAACACGGCTTATGTGATATAAGCCGGAACAACCACCCCTAATAATTCATGATTTTGTATCATAGTTCTTTTGTCTACTTACGAGGAATTGGTCGAGTTGTGTTATGTTTAACAAATGATTGTGTTATGTTTATCTATAACAACTAAATGTGTAAAAAATTGTACCGAAAATGCCAACTAACATTCATGAGCTATTTATTGACTAGCGCTAAAACTATATTCTATTCAAAACTTTAAATTAATCATCATAGTAGGTGAATTCAGTTATGTTTCACCACGGCATAAAACACAAAACAAGTTCATTTCTTAATGAGCTTATGGTGCAGCCTTTAAATATCTACGTAGTTTCTATCTATTGAAGTCTTAAAAAATTAAGTTAACAAATCTTCTTTTATTATTAGGCAATTCGGCCTATTATTAGCAATTATTAAAATAAAATTTAGATACACACTAATTGCGCATTAAATTATGATATTCAATAATTGCGCATTAAATTATGATATTCAATTGGATGTTACATCACATTACAATAATAAAATATAACTAATATAATCTATGAACTTAATATGTTTATTGTTAAAATTAATAGCTTTTAAAAAATTTGCTTATAATAATATGACATTAATTTTTCAGAATCTCACATCACAAACTGGTTTACAAAAGTGGTTTACAAAGAAGTTGTATATAGGCTTAAATGTGACAATTCGTCCACTAATATTGCTAATAAATGATGAAGTAGCATTTATGTATTTGAAATTTGACTTAAAATATAAAAAACATGTCATGGCCGCCCATCAGGCAAATACATAAAAATAACTATAAAAGATTACTGATATCCATACAACATTAAATTAAAAATACAAGTCATGTCCACACGTCGGGTGAATACATAAGAAATAACTATAAAAGATCACTATTATCCATACATTATTAAATTAAAATGTAAAATTACAAGTCATGCCCGCCCATCGGGCGGGCTTCGAAAACTAGTGTGTGTATATATATATATATATATATATATATATATATATATATATATATATATATATATATATATATATATATATGTGTATATAATAAATAAGAAATCACGAGGACAAAAATAATAACGTTAACGATAAATATTAGACTATTAACTTAGTATAATATCGTCGGAAACCTTATTATACTTTTATCGTATAAATGAAATGATCAAGTTGAAAGGGAATTGTTTTACGAATTATAACGAGTGTTTGGAAATAAAACGAGACCTTGCGAGTTATAAGATATTTGAGGGCACTTAAATCCAAGTTTGACCATTCTATTTCTTGTTGACTATTCGTGCTAGTCACGGATATTTACCGTCAATACACCCAATCTATATAACTATTTAACTTGTTTAGTCGACGGATTAAATAAGACTTATTTAGTTATATCGAAGGGGTTATTATCGGATATTATATCCTACGACGCCTTAGGTCGTGGTAGGAGTTTGGGAATAATAAGTTAATAAATACTTTTGTGAAGTTTATCGAATTGACGAATTCGATAGATTTCGGGAACCTATTTATATCACTTATTAAACTCAAAAACTTACCATGTAGGACTCTATGTGTTATGTGATTTAGGTTTTGGGTATAATCTTGGAATAATATATTAGGTAAATAAATTATGGAAGGGTATCAAGTCGACAGATTTGATAAACTTCGATGATTTATTTAAATGATATATTGGACTAATATTAGATCCGTAGGTTGTTACTATTATATCTTTTGGTTGTGATTTCTTGGTTGAGTTGTGTCGACCCTCCACCCGCATGGATACCAAACAACAAACTAATACGTGAATAACAAGAGAAATGGATTTTTGGAAAGTAAAAAGGAATACGTTCGGGATTGGGAATATTTGATTTTGAGGAAATAATCCTGAAACGAGTTTATATTGTTAGGAAGTGCCGAGTCCGTAGTTGCTGTCTTTTGAGTTGTGATACATCTTACCACTACCGATTTCTTTGTGCTGATATCTGGACTTGAGGTGAGTCATAGCCCCGCTTTTACTCTTGAACTTTATTTTCAATACTTGGGGTGATAAACGTGCAAATTATTTATGTGGACTATTATCGCTTTTGTTTTCTCAAAACTTGCTATGCTTATGGAACTAGGATATTGCATCAACCTTAGTCACATAGTGAACCGGCGCATGTGGACTAGATATGGTTAGATGAAGCAGCCATAGTGTGATCACCTATAGGACTATATATATAGAGATTATTTGTGAGATTTGGCTACCTATAGGCCCTATGAGATTTTGTTGTCTATAGGGTGCCCCTATAGGGTTTTGATATGCGGAGGTTATTTGTGAGAATTGGTTACCTATAGGCCCTATGGGATTTTGTTGTCTATAGGGTGCCCCTATAGGGCTTTGATACGCGGAGGTTATCCGCAAGGCCTAGTCTAGCTAGCAAGCGTTTTGCGTATATGTCCACTTGATTTGATTATGATTATAAACCTATGATCTCACCAGCGAAAGCTGACTTTTAGCACGTTTTCT
The DNA here is from genome assembly GCA_014162995.1 of Artemisia annua. Lineage (NCBI taxonomy): Eukaryota > Viridiplantae > Streptophyta > Magnoliopsida > Asterales > Asteraceae > Artemisia > Artemisia annua. The sequence goes on along the minus strand of LBNU01006133.1, from coordinate 5,748 downwards.
CAGGTAATTAAGCGATGATTTTGGATGCTTGGATTGGAGGTTTGGCATGGCTATGCGGTCTAAGGATCTATTTTTCTAAAACTCTGATATGTAATTGCGGACCTACTTCTATTTCTTTTGGGCCTTACTTTGGATGATTTTGGGATGAATGTAAACTCTAAAACCCCATTTGGTTGCGTTTTACTCATGTTTACTTTATCTCGTTCTTTTATGACTTGTGTTGGATACCAATCCCCGTAACATCTCGAAAGCTTGATGACTCTTCCGCTGTACCAAATTTTGGGGGTGTTACAGATTGGTATCAGAGCCAAGGTTATAGAGAACTAGGTAATAAACACCTAAACTATAACCGAATTTTATAGAAAACGATCCTCGACCAATGCCCGCCAGCCCGCCAAGCCGAAGCATCTTCGATTTATTGAGGTATTATTAGATAATGATTAGATATGAGATTTTTGAGATGATTTGAGAATCTTGGATATATTGATTATGTGATATGATGGCATTTGGAGGAATTATATGGCTTAATTGTTTGATAAATGCTTTAGTAATGCCGTAATTTGAAACTTTTCTTGAAACTATATAATTGGGATCTTATGATGACTTTGATACGATATTTTGAGTTCGCGATTTAGTTGTTTTGAAACACTTACTCCTACCCTATGCCGTTGTCACAGACTATGGCCCCCCTACGCTCGATGCTATTGAGGATATTCTTGTTGACCCCTTCAGCACAACACAGATTACCATGGCTCCTGATGATCCCTACAGGATTGCCATGCATTCAGCTACTTCATCACCGACAGCAGCTACTTCTACACCACCTGCTGCATCTACTTCTCAGGGACCCCCATCTTCTCTAGGGATCCCTGGTACTTCGAGACAGCTTACTCTTCACCAGGCTTTAGCTCGTGTGGCTCCACGTTTCGCCCACCGAGCTACGACACGCATATCTGTGTGTCCTTCGTCACCACCTATGCATTTTGATGTTCACGCTCTTCTGTCAGATGCACCACCCGCATCATTGCGTCGTCGCCCTAGATCACCTACACCAGCACCACACGATTCACCTATGAGGAGACGTCGATTGATGGAGTACCCCTCCGAGGAGGAGGAGCAGGAGGATGACGATCCTCAGGAGGGTGATGAGGAGGATGATCCTCAGGAGGAGGACGATCCTCAGGAGGGTGATGAGGAGGATGACCCTCAGGAGGAGGAGGATGATCCTCAGGAGGAGGAGATGCCTGATGATGATGGTTTGCCAGCACAGCCCGATTCTCCGATACATCCGTTAGAGCCGGTTTCACCTGATCACCCATTCTTGATTGATTCACCACCTGGTAGTCCCGTGGCATCGGACGCGCTATCTGAGACATCTGTTGAGTCTGCAGAGTTGGGTGAGACTGGCAGGATTTGGACTCGACTTACTGATTTAGGTGAGAGGATCACGCATATGTCTGATCGGATTGATTGAGTGACTGTTGAGTTTATTGGAGAGTTGAGGGTTGATTTGGTTACTGCTGGGAGAAGAATTTCGGAGATTAGGAGAGATATGATGGAGATTCATGAGCATATGGACTGCTTATAGCGAGGGTTCCTCACAACATGCGAGGCTGATCGCAAGCTGTGGAAGAGGAACTCCGTATTGGAGAGAGAGGTCGCGGACCTCAAGAGGGATGCTGATGCACATAGTGTTGAGATGGGATCATTGTGGAGAGAGCTGGATGGTTTGAGGCAGGAGTTGAGGAGCCTACGCCAGCGTGGTGGCTAGATGGTTGGATTTTGTTGTCATGTTGCTTTCTACACCGAGGAATGTTCGGTTAGAAAAGCTAGTTATTTTATTTTGATGTATTCCCATTGGTTGTTCGTCTCGTTTGAGAACGATTAGTATCTTTTATGTCTACTGTAGTTGGAACGATGTCTTGAATCACTATTTGTATGGATGATGGTTATTATTATTATATGACGTTATGTGGTTTGGATGTCATGGAAATTGAGTTCCCATTCGCTTTATTGTTGTCTTGTCGTGTATTGTTGATATTCTTCCGATGTCTTGGCTTCATTTATTTGATTCTTGTTGAGCGTATGATAAGTGATGTCGCGGACTCATGAACCTTGTGTGATGTTTCAGATCAATGGCTGTACGACGAAATCCTATCAGAGCTACCCGAACTGGTACTACAGCGACTACCCCTGGTCGCCGAGGACGCCGTCCTACTCGGAATGTCGAAACCCCTACTCCTGACAACCTGGACACCACCAACCGTAACAACAACAATCAAAACGTTGATGTTTAGGGAGACAATGGTCGTATTCCACCCAATGCACCTACTGTGGACCAAGCTATGATCAACCAACTTGTGGAGCAACGAGTTGCTGAGCTGCTAGCTGAGTCAAATCATTCCAACAACTCTGCTGGAACTTTTCCACCTGTTCGTACTAATGGGTGTAACTATAAGGAGTTTCGAATCTGTGGACCCATTGAGTTTGGTGGAACTGAAGGAGTGGTTTACTTGGTCAGACGGATAGAGAAAACTGAGTCAGTGTTCACTGTCAGTAACTGCGCGGAGAATGTGAAGGTAAAGTTTGCTTCTTTTACTTTCAAGGATGAAGCATTAACTTGGTGGAACAATTACCGAAATTCAGTTGGGAGTGATGTGGCCTATGCCATGACTTGGGAACAATTGAAGTCCTTGCTGATTCAGACTTACTGCCCAAGGAATGAGGTTAAGAAGCTGGAGATCGAGTTTTGGAATCACAAAGTGAAGGATACCGATATAATGACTTACAATCGTCGTTACCAGGAGTTATCCTTGCTTTGCCCGGATATGGTTAAAACTGAGGCTCAAAGGATTGAGAGATATACCGATGGGTTGCCTGTGGCTACAAGGAACGACGTGATTGCTGCTAGGCCTGCAAGCGTTCATGAGGCTATCAAAATTGCTCAACAATTGATGGACTCGTTGGTATTGGGAGAAGCTGGGAAGGAAAAAAATGGAAAGAGGAAGAGGGACCATCACTTTAAGGGTAATGATCATCGAAACAAGCGACAAGATGTTGCTAAGGCTTATGCTATTGGGGATGGGAATAAGAAGAATCAAAATGGTGATGCACCCAAGTGTGGTCGTTGCTTCAAGAATCATTATGGACGATGTGATGTGATGTGCCAGAATTGCTCAAGGAGAGGACACACAGCTAGGGATTGTAGAGCTCGACCCCTTGCTATGGTGCAAGCTACTCCTGAAGCTTGGAGTAAGGCGAATGTTACTTGTTATGGATGTGGAAAGAAGGGACACTATAGGAATGAGTGTAGGGAATCGTGGAACCGAGGAGATCAAGGATCGGGTGGTAATGGGTACAATCGTGGAAACCATGGGGCTAGAGGAAACCGTGGACGTCAGGACAATGAGGGCCAACGTGTGGAAGCAGAAGCTGCGCATGGGAGAGTGTATGCACTGGGAAACGAGAAAGGAGAAGACCCGAACGTCATTACTGGTACGTTCCTTCTCAATAATCGTTATGCTTCCATACTATTTGATACTGGTGCCGATAGAAGTTTTGTGTCCACTACATTTGCACCCCTATTAGAAAAACCCCCGATGGCCTTAGGAATTGGATATGATGTAGAGTTAGCTAACGGAAACATAGAAAGGATAAAAACCATCATTCGCGGCTGCACGTTGAATTTCTTGAATCGCCCTTTCAACAAAGATCTTTTACCCGTCACGTTAGGAAGTTTCGATATCATCATTGGTATGGATTGGATGTCGAAGTATCGTGCTCACATACTTTGCGATGAGAAGATTGTGAGTGTGCCTTACGGCAAGGAGATTTTAAATATACAAGGAGATAAAAAAGGTTTGAGGAGTCCATCCAGATTAGCGGTCATATCTTGCACTAAGATACCGAAGCTAATGGAAAAAGGATGTTACATTTTCTTAGCTCAAATATCTGCGAAAGGAGGGAAGGAGAAGGAAGAAAAACGCATTGAAGATGTGCCTATCGTTCGTAATTTTCCAGATGTGTTTCCCGATGATTTGTCGGGAATCCCGCCAACTAGACAAGTGGAGTTTCAGATTGAGTTGGTACCTGGTGCTGCACCCGTGGCACGGGCACCTTATCGACTTGCACCAGCCGAACTAGAAGAGTTATCAAAACAATTGGCGGAGTTAGCCGAAAAGGGATTTATACGACCAAGTTCTTCACCTTGGGGAGCCCCAGTTTTATTCGTGAAGAAGAAGGATGGATCATTCCGTATGTGTATTGATTACCGTGAGCTAAACAAGTTCACGGTAAAGAATAAATACCCGTTACCGAGAATCGACGACTTGTTCGATCAACTCCAAGGATCGAGTGTGTATTCGAAGATCGATCTGAGATCNCTTATCGACTTGCACCAGCCGAACTAGAAGAGTTATCAAAACAATTGGCGGAGTTAGCCGAAAAGGGATTTATACGACCAAGTTCTTCACCTTGGGGAGCCCCAGTTTTATTCGTGAAGAAGAAGGATGGATCATTCCGTATGTGTATTGATTACCGTGAGCTAAACAAGTTCACGGTAAAGAATAAATACCCGTTACCGAGAATCGACGACTTGTTCGATCAACTCCAAGGATCGAGTGTGTATTCGAAGATCGATCTGAGATCGGAGTATCATCAACTTAGAATTCGCGAGGAAGATATTCCGAAAACGGCTTTTAGAACCCGATACGGGCATTACGAGTTCCAAGTGATGCCGTTTGGGTTGACTAACGCACCGGCAGTATTCATGGATCTCATGAATCGGGTGTGTAAGCCTTACTTAGACAAGTTTGTGATCGTGTTCATCGACGATATTTTAATCTACTCAAAGAGTGAGAAAGAGCATGAGGAGCATCTAAGACTAATCTTAGAATTGCTCAGGAGGGAGAAGCTGTATGCCAAGTTCTCCAAATGAGAATTTTGGATTCCAACGGTATAATTTTTGGGTCATGTGATTGACAGACAAGGAGTTCATGTAGACCCCGCTAAGATTGAAGCTATTAAAGATTGGGCTGCACCGACAACCCCAACGGAAGTTCATCAATTTTTGGGTTTAGCCGGTTACTACCGAAGATTAATTGAGGGATTTTCGAAGATAGCAAAGCCGCTACAAGTTGACTCAAAAGAATGTTAAATACGAATGGGGAGATAAGGAAGAGGAAGCATTTCAATTACTTGCTTAAGAAGATGTTGTGTGCTATGCGCTGTGGATTGTTTACGCACTTTGTTTTACCTCTGGAAGGGGATTCTCAAGGAGGCCTTCTTACAATCCCACCAGGCAGTGTACCTGACCGCATGTAGTATAGTGTAGTGGCAAGTACCGGGGATTGATATGTTCTCTCACAGGGAATAGTGTATCGTTAGCGGTTAAAAGACTACTCTAATTAACGGTCTAAAGGTGCGGAGGATGATTATTTTTGTTTTTTATATTTTTATTGAGCAGGTAAAATCTCGGTTTTGAAGGAGTGGGCGGAATTAAGTCGCTAGTCAACTAACCCAAGTATCTACTTATGCAATTAATTTAAATTTTGGAGAAAACAATTGATGGGGAAAGAGTGTTTACTTAGATTTCATTACTCCCTAACTATCTGTTTACCATGTAATTAGATATGTGGTTTGCGTGTGATGAGGGTGTATTCCTAAAAGTCGATAGGGAGTGCTGTTCAATTCCCTAATCTATAAGCTCTACCTCACTCTAGACGATACGTCAAGTATGTAGTCTCTCCC